>MUZH01004156.1:0-49705 GCA_003012965.1 Juglanconis oblonga | reverse complement strand
CCCCAAGCAACCAACCAACCAAGCTGGCGAAGGAGGTCAGGCTCGACACGGATGAGCGCTCCGGGATTCTTGGCCATTTTTCCTTCCGGTACTCAGGTCAGGTCGATTGACGGTGAACTGAGACGTGAAACCTGAAAAGGGTTTTTTTTCCCTGAGTGCATGTTGTTTGAACCCCACGGTATAATTTTCCCAAATACCAGCATGCGGGGAGTAAGCCCAACAAGACGCTTCCTGCAGAAGCACCAGCATTGCAACACACGCCGACTACCTTGAATTCTTTGCCTCCTCTCCAGTGTGTGTGTGTGTGTGTGTGTGTCGTATGTGATTGCCACATTTCTCTGATTTGTGATTCCATTCGTTGTATTCTTATCGAATGGCGCAATTGCCAATATTGGGAACTGGTGCGCGGCAGCTTCGAATTGCAACACGAGGCTGAGAAATGGAGACAAGGCTGAGACAAGGCTTGCTTGGAATGCAAGTCATGGAACAGATCCGGGGTCGTCATCTTTGACGGCTTGGCATGCAAGAAACATAAACCTAGAACAAACAAGGCTTGGCAGACGAAACATGGAAATGCAACCTGATATCTCGCATATCTACAAAGTAAATGCAGTACGTAGGTCATTTACAGATTTCTCACGTTCTCGACCAAGTTCTGGACTTGGATGTTGTACCCTCTGATCACTCCTTGATCACACTGGCCCACCAATACTGGCCTCATCATGATGGGTGCTGGAGTCAGGGTGTCCCCATGGGTAGGAGGAGCAGCAACAGCATAGGACTTAATATTCGTTAGGCACCGACTCTTCCCTTGGGATGACAACATCACGTAGCTCATTATGGACAGAACACGAATTGACGGCACATAGACTGGGCTTCAAGACATGTTGGGGAGCGACGCACGGCAGGGACAGCTTAAGCACCTGCATGCAAGCCTGAGCTACCTGTGAAGGCGTGGTAGGTTGGTTCAGTCTGTTGGGCATTCTGTTTCACATCCACAGCATCCATCACCACCTTAAGCACCATGGATGAGAAGGCAAAGCTCAATTCATATCAAACTCCCGGCTGAATGCAACCGCCGCCCCACTGCCCCCCCCCCAAAAAGCACATGTAGTCCTTGCCCAAACCCCTAATTTTTGCCTGCCTGCCCTACCTCTCTGTAAGCGCTGAAACGCCTCTTATGACGATGTGCGTGAAGTAGCGGTAATCAAACGAAGTATCCCTTCATTGCATTAAACAACCGGGTAACTGCCCCGAACCCACCTCGCATCTCCGCTTGATGCTCGGCGGGCCCTCCCCCCACTGACACCGAGCCTGAGGATCTCTACTCCTCAGCCTGGTCCGCCTCGGACTGATACTTGAACTGCAGCGCCCACCGGTTGCCGAAGTCGATGCCCCGCCGAATCTTGGTGCCGGCTCGCTTCCACACCGCGGCACCGAGGCCGATGTCGATGAGGAAGAGATTCCAGTCCAGCACGGTATCGTCAGAGACGTGCCCTGTGGTCGTGTCGTCGTCATCCGTGGCACCGGCCGCAATAACCTCGAAGAGACCCTTCTTGGGTGCACCGATTGAGACGACGTAGCGTGGTCGGATGTACAGGCTGTGGCCATCCTGCACGGTGGGTCTACCCGTCGTGTGATCGATACCGGTAGGCACATCCACTGCCAGAACAAAGGCCTCATTTCGGTTCGTCCACTCGATCAGCTCGTACACCGTCGCCTGATCCGCAGCACGTAGGTCCTCGAACGGCGTGACGTGACCCAGGAGCGCATCGATGATCAATGTCACCGCCATGGGCGGGGCTTGTGGAAGCACGCTTCTCGGCGCATCCATCGAGATGACCGGGATCGAAGCCTTCCGCACGAACTCAAACAGCTCGCTCTTGCTGCAGACCTTACCGCCAAAGTTCTTGAACAGTCGTAGTTGCTTGGTCATGTCCACGGACAGGTCACGCTCGCCTTTCTCAATGCCCACTACGCAAAGAATGACATTCATGCCCTTGTTGCGCAGATGACGGCCCGCTGCCACAGAGCGGTAACCTGACTTGTTGTTGCCCGCCAGGATGACGACGGTCGCTGCCTCAGGGGCGTTGCCATCCGCCGCGGCCAGTCGCACCCTAATAGCCGGGTCGGTCAGGGTGTGAAGGGCCACTTCCGCCATTCCTCGTGCAGCATTCTCCGTCATCATGTCCTCCGTGAGGCCGAGATCATTCTGTGCTATGTTCTCAAGGTTAAGCATCTGCAGGGGCGACAAGATCTCGATCCGCTTGTTAGACTGCGGAATGATGAAGCCCGCGGACGAGGAGGCGCCGGAGGGCAGCTTTTCTTCGCTGTCAGCATACTTCGGCTTGTTGGGCCGATGTCTCGCAGCTTTTTGAGCACTTACGCCCGAGTTGGTCCGGCTCGGTGCCTGACCCACGGCGGTGGCTGCACTGGCCTTACGGGATTGCGATCTTCCCTTGGCAGCTGCTTTGCCGTCGCCTCTGCGAGAACTCTGTCTGCTGCCGAGCTCTCTCCCACTCAGCCGCTCGCTACCATTCCGGGCCCCATCATCTGCCTCACTCTTCCAGAAATCGTCGGGTAGTGTTTTGGTAGGTTTCTCGAGATTCGCGGGCGTGTCCAACACATTCTCCGTGTAGTGCAAGTTCTTGCCACCCGCAGTGCCGGGCTTTGGCCGTGGAAGTCGGTTGTGGGACACCAGACGATCGGACTGGTCAACCTGGTCCTTCTCTTGCATTTCACCGAAGATAGTCCTTTTATCAAACTTCTTCAGGCTGCTTTCAAAGTCGAACTCGCCCGCCTCTTGAACGTCCGTAACGTCCTCAGATGCCCATCCGTCCTGGGCCGCCTTTGTTCTGCGTAGTGCCTTGTAGGGTTGGAAAGCTGCTGTATCCTCCAGCATGGGAGTCTCTCGCCAGCCCTTGCCCTTCTTGCCAGGTCGCGAGCCTCTTGCAGGAGAAGCCTCGACGTCCAAGTTATCATTGGCAGCTTTCTTAGTCTGCCGGTTCCGTCTCCTAGTCTTCCTTTGCGAGGCCTGGTTCTCTTGCTCTTCCTGCTCGCCACCATCCGCAGCGGGGGTCGCCTCCACAGGCTCGTCAGCCAGCTCAGCCCGCACGCTCAGAGTCTCCATGGACTCGACGAGCACACGCTGGGATGTCTCTTGTGTCTGCGCATGTCCAACTGTTATCTTTGGGATCGGCGACTGCGTTGCTCTTCCCTTGTTAGGGTTGAGGAGCTGCTGATGTGCTGCAGCCGAGAAGGGCTGTTGAGCGGTCGACGGGGAGCCTATTGCGGAGGAAGGCAGATTTCTTGTAGTCGCGGTTGCCGGGGACGCTCGCACGGGCGGTTTGCCCATCGAAAGGATCGCGGGGTCAACGAACGCAGATTTGGGTTGTTGAGGTTGTTGAGGAGTCGCAGACACGTGCTGTGGTGCCGGAGGGTAGGGATCTTGTATCATGGGCGAGAGAATCGGCTGCGGCTGCGGCTGCTGCTGGTGGTAGCCATGAGCTGCAGGGGTGAATTGCGGCCTGGGCATAGGAATCATGGGCGAATGGATGTTCTGGTTCTGGTACGCAGGAAACTGTACAGGCGGCGGCGGCGGTGGCTGCTGCTGCTGCTGCTGCTGCTGTTGGTGATGAATCGCAGGCGCGGGTGCAGGTGGCTGCTGGTAAGCCTGCTGTGGTTGCTGTTGCTGTTGCTGTTGCTGTTGCTGTGGCGGCGGCGGCGGCGGCGGCGGCGGCGCTCTTTGACCATCCTGCACGTTGAGGTCCTCGATATCATCGGAGGCGATCTCGAGCCGCTGAACCTGTTGTCTGGCCTCGTTCCAAACCTGAAGGACGACACCCCTGCCTGGGACGATGCTCTCGATCTTGCCGGTGACGGTGTAGGGCGGTTTCTTCATGCGGACGAACATGATCTGGCCCGTAAACGGGTCGCTGTTGGAGGCCATGTTAGATGAGGGATATGGGAATGCGTGCACGTGTGCGGCACATGTGTCAGAAATGAAGGGAAGTGGTGAGATGAAATGTTGTTGTTTTCTTAAGGGGGGTGGAGACGTTGATGGCGGCGAGCTTGAGTTGTTAACTGTTGGTTGCAGCCTGTTGTTGGTGGGAGCTAGATAAAGTGTCGAGCTACTTTTTTTTATCGATAAGGAAGCAACGTTCCCAGACACGATCCACCTTGTTGTACTTGCCAACATTCCCTCGACGAGGAACGACGAGGGACAACGACGAGGGACAACGACAAGATAGTCTATTCACATGTTTCATCAGGAAGGAGACCGCTATCATATGTTGTACCTATATACACCGTGATGTACTTACTTAGCAGGAATATTGTGACGTGCACTGGAAAAGGTGGGGTATCGGATTTAGATCATGTTCTGCCGGACGGAATGGAGGAAGAGGCTTTGTTTTTGATGACAGGGCCTACGCATGGAGACAATGCACTGGACCCCATGGTATTTCCTGACCCGGCCGGGTGTCGATGCAAGCGGTCCTTTTGAAGGGCAAGGCTGCAATATGTCTTTCATGTCCAGGGATACTAGTACTGGGTTGAACCTCTCTAAGGCACACAGCAAGATCGTGAGAGCATATGAGAATTGTGGTGATATCTGAGCCGCGAAAGTGTCACCCAGGCTTGCTGTGTCAGCAGCCACGGCTCCTTCCTATCATCACGAAACGCCTTTCATCCCTTGATTAAACACCGACAGGTTGGTGTAGAATACACAGACACAGCCGCCATTTCTTCCAGTGTTGTTTCCATGATAAACAGTGTCTCGGCCTGCCCAAGATGCCCTCCTATTACCTCCCTATAATGGCATAATGCGCAAGGCTGATCTTGCCGTCCATTTTTTTTTGGCCCAACGCCTTCCATATCTAAGCACTAAGCGCCGTATGCCAATGCCTCCTCCTTATCGTCCAAGTTCACAACGCCGCCTGAGTAGCCCTTTGCCGGCGCTTTCGATGCGGACGCGGTTGCAAAACTCGTGATGGAAGCTTCGACCGACTTCTTCTTCGGGCCCGGTTTCGCAGCCGACTCCGCGCTGTACAGCATCTGGTAGAACGTTATCACTCGAGGGTGTGCCATCACCTTCTGCTTGTCGAAGCGCAGAACCTGCAGCCCTTCCTGTGTGACCGCTCGACTGAGGGCAACGTAGGCTTGACCTTTCTCGAACACCTTGCCCAGGTCAACTTTGACGCGTGCCAGAGTCTGACCTTGCGCCTTGTGGATGGAAAGAGCCCAGGCCAGAATGAGGGGCAGCTGCTCGCGAGAGGCTTGCACCTCGCCGGTGGGCGTCTCAACTTTCCACGGCTCCGCTATGCAGAGTATTGTCCTTGAGTTGCCGTCGACTGCGTGGAATCGCACCAGCGGCCATTTCTTCTTGCCAGGTCCTGAACTCTTGTCCAGCTCCCGGCTAAATGCGCCAAGCCTCTTCTTCACGCTCGGATCCACCTCATCACCCTCATGTCCGTCCTCATCCCCATACCCACCACAGATCTCGAAAGCGCTCTCTGTGGAAAAACCAACTACAGTGCCCAAAGAGCCGTTGACGAGAGTGTCGTCCAGGTTCTTGATGAGCATGACTTGTGCGCCCATCTTCAATTCCAACACTTTCGGAGCCATCATGTTCGCCAGCAATTTGTCGCGGACTTGTGGGTCTCCTGAATCCAACGCGTCGTATCTGTAGACCTCACCAGTAAGCTCTCGTAGTCTTCTCTGATTCGAAGTGTCGACCTCATTTCTCGTTGGGAACCTTGTAGATTGTCAACACAGACCAGTGTCAAATTTGGGGGAAAGCACCCACAATTCTGTAACTTCGACGCCATCCTTAGTTTTGAGCGGCCGAGACATGGATTTGAACGTCCTCACGGTTTCATCGCTGATGCGACCGAGACGCATCTCGTTCAGCATCTGGGCGAAGACTAGACTGGTATTAGTACAAGCCACAGCCACTCCGGTGTTCAAGACGTACCCGGGTCCTTCTGACGGAACACCTCCGTCAGTCCGATCGTGTGGTCGATGGAGGTGTTCCAAGTCGCTGCCTCGAATGCGAACTTGGTATCTCGGGTGTTGTAATCGGGGACTGGAGGAAGCTGGAAGAAGTCTCCTGTGATGACGAGTTGGATACCACCCCAGGGCCTACCATTGTTGCGCAAGGTCCGCCCAACCTGTGACAGCTTGTCGAAGAGATCGCCGTCGACCATGGAGATCTCATCGATAACAAGCACCTTGGTCCTTAACCACCGATTCTTAGCTTTCACATTCCGCCGGATCTTCTTAACCAGAGTTGCAACGTCATCTTTGCCCAACCCAATGCCAGAGAAACTGTGAAGGGTCATGCCACCAATGTTGCAGGCTGCCAGGCCCGTTGATGCTGTGACTGCGAGACGCTCTGGGTCCTTTGCATACTTCTTCTTCAGCTGTGCAATAATGGATCTCATCAGCACCGACTTTCCGGTTCCTGCAGGACCAGTGAAGAAGACGCTCTTGCCCTTATCACAGACAAGCTCCTTCACGACCTCCTGCTCCTTGCTGAGAAAGATCGCCGACTGCTGGACCGCATGGGACTTCACGACTTGTTGCATCTCTTCAGCACCCGCCTCAGCTCGTGGGATCGCAGCCTTCTTGCCTTTGTCTTTCAGCAACCTCTTCTGGGTCTTGAAAGCCCCTGGAGTGAGATCATATGGGAGCGATCCCTTGTTCGATTTGGACTTGGCTGCGGGTGTTGCATGTGTGCCAGATGTGGAGACTACACTCTCTCCGGTCTGGGTATATTGGTGATACGGGATCGGCAAAGTGCGCCTCTCCGCGACGGGCTGGGCCCGTGGGATTTCGTCCTTGGGAGCCGAGCGTTTCGTGGATGTCGAAGAGTTTGTAGACGTGACGACGCGCTGGGCAGCTTGGAAATGAGAAGGTGAAGACTGCGACCAGGAGACCGTGCTGAAATTGTCGCTGACGGGGGCATCCACCTCTTCCTTAGCCGGCGTGACCTTTGGTTGTTGGGTTGGCAGAGCGGAAGGACACTCGTAGTCCAGATCCAGGTTGTCGTCGTCACTAAAGTCGTCCTCGAAAAGATCGACGTCCGCGACAGACTTTCCCCGCTTTGCGCCCTTGACGTCGCCATGTGTCAGGCCTGTGAGGTCCGGCTCTTCCTTGAACGAATTCTCGCCGTTGTACAGGGACGAAAACGGCCTCTTGCTGGCGGCACGGTGGACAGATTGATAAGGTCTGGGAGGCTGAGACGTGTTCGAAGATCGAGACTGGAGGGGCGCCGACGGCTCGGAAGGCTGGGCCAGTCTGGACGTGCCAAAGGAAGAGGCGTGGCGCTTCTGAAACTGGTCTTTGATATTGCCATCGTGATTGGGGGTCGGGCTGCTTGAGGAGAACAGCTGCTTTGCCAGAGTAGCCTGAGGCTGAGGATGAGGAGACTTGGTCTTGGCCTCGTATGTCGAATTGGCGCGCTTGAACATGCTCACGATGGTAGTCGGAGGTCGGAAGGGAGGTTCGAGGAGGATCGCACGCCGCGAGCATGCGTCTTTCACAGTTCTCTGCCGACTCAGAGATCGAAGGCAAAACGAACCGGTGATACCAGCCGTCGTCATACAGCGCCGTTGAAGAAGGGAGCACAATTGTCAAGTGGGGAGGTTAGTTATGTTGCTGCAAACTTACTGTGTTGGTCGACCCTGCTGTGAAATTGAGCTAAAACACCAAGGCGCGTTTGACGCGTCGATTAGATAAGGTGGGCTGGCCTAAAAGTAGATAGCAGGGGCCACATGCAAATCATCCACGGCGGCCACTTGCTTGACATACCTGAGTCACCGAACACTACTATATGTCGTCTTTTATTTTGAGGAATTGAGTTCGCATTTCTCCGATCTATCGATCAATTGCGCTGCAGACTTGCACGAGATTGATCCGGGACAGGCTGGGAGACGAGGGTCTTGTCACCTCCCGAGCTCCTGCGCAGCTCATCGAGTCAACACCATATTCAGCACGTGTGCAAGACGAACCACTAAGCATGGCACGTCTTCCCGAGCATGGCTTGCACTGGCTTGCCTCCCAACGGCCAACGAGACGACGAGCTCATGCTGCACTCGCCCGTATTCGGTAGTCGACCGCAGTCTGCAGCACCCGCACCCGCAACCACAAGCACAAGCACAAGCACAAGCACAACCACAACCACAACCACACCCACCACAGAGGAGCCCTTTCCAGTGATGTTGTGCGACAAACAGCTCGTTGGCAGGCCCCCACGTTGATTCGTCAACCCCGCCTTTACCTGCAGACAGTCGGAGAAGGAGGAGAGTGTCTTGCCGGTCGAAGTCTCTCTCCCCGGATCCGACAGCTCGGACGACAAGGCGACACAACCCCACACGAGTCAAAACGACCCCGTGCGTATGGCCGGACAGGTTTATCCGTAACGCTCAGGCTGGGCTCACGCTAGAAGTACTACTATGTATGTACGATAAGGCTCTCGGCGTCGCTTCTCGTCAATGACGGTTGTCTGCCAAGCCCGCGCCGAGAGGCCTAGGTGCAAGGTTCCGCTTTGGCCTTGGAGGCGGTATCGAAGGAAAAGCGGATCATGCGATGGCCGGGGCCCCGGGTGGAGCCCATTTGTGACGTTGATGCCGTCGATCGCGTGTGGAGGTCGCGGGGACGAAGACGTCGAAACGAAACGAAACGTCATGTTTGCACGATCAAAGGCTCGAAGCTAAAGAGTCGCAGCCGAGTCTTGCTTGCCTCGTCGGAAAGCTTCCCAAGGAAGTCGTTCGTGATTGCAGAGCCTAGTTGCAATTGCGTGCGAGAGCTTCGGAGGTTCCGATGATAGAGTGGCTGCTCCCCAGCGACAGCACACCGTCCGGTTCGCGGTCTCGAAAATATTCCCCGGCATGTCACCGCCCCCGCGTCTTTTGGGGACCCATTGAAGGTGATCGGCCTCCTCTTCACGGGGCCGAGGACCGACTGGACGGAGACTGTGTCACGAGAGACCTTGGGCCAGATCCCGTGATACTGTGTCCGTCCTTCCAATGGCTGGGTGGCTTAGACATCTGAAGCATTGCGGCCCAGTCCGACAGTGAGCCGCAGTGTTACGTCGTGAAGGTTCCAAAGTCGTTCTTCAGACGACGTCTATCTGGCACAACTAGCTGTACGGATGTTTCTCGAACCTGGTTAGCCCCACGGCCCCCACCTCCAGCGGTTCTTGATGGTCGCAAGATACTTCGTACACAGTGTGGAATAAAGTAGGGTAGTGAGATGGAGGATGGCCATGTCCCCTCCTCGTTAAGTCCGCCCTGTGGGAAGTACATAGTATGGGAGCACCTGATGACCCCGAGGCCCTTCATCGAAGCTGCCGACTTGACACTGGATTGCTGCACTTGACCCCGATCGTGGACGGCTGTCATAGTGGGGGAGAAGGGACGGACCCTCCAAGGGGGCCCCTGTTTCTCGCCCCGTGGCGCAAGCTGCAGAGACCCCCAGACCCCACCACGCGATCCACCCCGGCGAACCTGCAGCTAGACATCCTTGAAAAACCAGCGACGCCCAGCAAGGCGGACCAGTCACAACACTCTGTAAACTCTTGGATTTTATCTGGGCGCTGCTGATTTTGCTCCCTCCCTTTTCTTTAGAAGGAGGAACATTCCTCTCCGTCAACATCAGCTTGTCCTTTTTTCTTCTTTTCTCCGCATGAGAGGTGCCAGTGCTGAGTCATTCTTGGTTGGTTTTATTTTGCGTCCAATGACGCCCTGCTACAAGTAGCACTTTCACGAGTCAGCCGCTGCTCATGGACTAGAGCCTCGAGCTAGGTACCTACCTAGGAAACTTGCACCAAACACGAACAGCACAACATCAACGCCGGTTTTTCCACGAGGGCCCGAAACGCCCAACTCATCTCGAACATCGACATATTCGCCCACAGGCACAGGGCCCGCCAATCACTCGTTCATGTATCGACAGGCTTCTGGATTTGGGCCACCATCGATCGACTGGGGAGTTGCAAGCCCATCCCGAGGCTCATTACCACGCGTGTCCGGTTGAGGAGGCAGCGCAGGGAGGTTTTCATCTGATCTCACCGAAACTTTGTTTTCGAACCCATCATCGGGCCCACACCTCTATCGTCAACATGGCCTGGGACCACCTATCCATCACCAAGCCGCACTTGGTGTATATCATCCTCGGCGGCTTCACCTCGCTCTTCATGCTGTGCTCCTCCGTCATCAAGGAGCGCATGTATATCGGCGAGGCTACTGTTGCCACCCTTTGCGGCGTCATCTTCGGCCCGCACGCCGCCAACCTGATCGACCCAATGTCCTGGGGCAATGTCGATATCACCACCATCGAGTTCTCCCGCCTGGTCCTGGTCGTCCAGTGCTTCGCCGTCGGCGTCGAGTTGCCCAAGTTCTACATGGAGAAGCACTGGAAGTCTGTCGTCTTCCTGCTCGTCCCCGTCATGACCTTCGGCTGGCTCATTACCGGCCTGGTCGTCTGGTGGATGATTCCGCCGCTCAACTGGCTCGAGAGCCTGGTCGTCGCCGCCTGCGTCACCGCCACCGATCCCGTCCTGGCATCCTCGGTTGTTGGCAAGGGTAAATTCGCCAAGCGTGTGCCCAAGCATTTGCGGGATCTGCTATCTGCCGAGTCTGGTTGCAACGACGGCATGGCTTTCCCCTTCGTCTACCTGTCGCTGTACCTTATTCAAGACAAGCTGTCTGCCAAGGATGTAACCTTCCACTGGATCGTGTACACTATTCTGTACGAATGCATTTTCGGAGCAGTCTACGGCTTCGTGATCGGATATCTGGCTCGGCACGGAATCAAGTATGCTGAGAAGAACGACCTGATCGATCGCGAGAGTTTCTTGGTGTTCTATTTTGTGCTCGCTCTCTGGTGCGCCGGATCGGGTAGTATCCTCGGCGTTGATGACCTCCTGGTCGGTTTCGCGTGCGGCGTAGGTTTCTCAAACGACGGATGGTTTACCAACAAGACCGAGGAGGCCCACGTGTCTAACGTCATTGATCTGCTCCTCAACTTGGCATACTTCGTCTACTTCGGGACGATCATCCCCTGGGAGCAGTACAACAACTCGGATCTGGGACTGACGGCATGGCGGCTTGTGGTCATCGCCCTATTTGTCATCTTTTTCCGCAGGATTCCGATCATGATGGCCTTGAAACCCCTAATACCAGACATCAAAACCTGGCGCGAAGCCTTGTTTGCTGGTCACTTCGGTCCCATCGGTGTCGGCGCCATTTTTGTGGCCATGCTTGCCCGTGGTGAGCTGGAACACGAAGATCCCGTGCCCTTGGGCGATGTGCCCACAAACACAACCTTACCTCACTATACCCTGTTCACGTTGGTGTGGCCGATTGTCACTTTCTTGGTAATCTCGTCCATCATCGTCCACGGCTCATCAATTGCTGTCTTCACTCTAGGCAAGCGGATCAACACCTTGACCATCACCATGTCATACACCACAGCTCCGGAGGACGGGCCATCTTGGATGAACAGACTCCCTAGGATATCCTCGCAATCCAGATCACAGGCCAAGACCATGTCGGATACTGATGGTGAGGATCTCAAGATGCCTGACTTACCCCCAGGAACACTGCCACCTCTGGGATATCCAGGCAACTTCTTGAGACGTCAAAAGGAGGAAGACCAGTCCAACAAGCAGGGAAGTCGCGCGTCATCACTAGCTGGACGCAGACGTAAGAAGAAGTGGGACGACGGCCTTGGCCCCGGTGGTCCAGTCACGCAGTCGGCGATCTTCCCGCAGAGGCGAAGTCAGAGCGAGATGACCACAACAACACTACGTGATAGTCAATCGCCGCCTGATGAGAAGGGGACGCCATCAGAGTCGAGGAGAGCCTCGGCTACGGAAGACGCCGAAAAACAGGCTGCGCAGAGGGAAGACGAGCCAGTGCAACAGAGGGTCCAGGAGGATGCGGAGGACGAGCTAGAAAGGGAGACCTCCGAGCGCGAGGCGAGGAGACGCAAAGCAAAGAGGACGGGGGAGGAGACACCAGACGAGCCTATTCCCCAGGTAGAAGTCTACGACGAAGGCGACCACATCATCGTGGAGAACCAAGACGGCGACGTCGTGGCTGTCGAGGCCTCAGACGAACACCGCCAGAAACATCAACTCGAAGATCTCCGATCCAAGCTCGAGAAAGAAGGCACATCACAGTGGAGCTATGACGCGCTGAAGAAGAGGATTGGTCACTGGCGCGACGAGGAGATGCAGAAGCGCAAGGAGAAGAAAAACTCTGACCGCAGACATGAGCCCGCACGAGCTTACCAGTTCGGCAATACCATTATTGTCGAGGACGAAGACGGTGAGGTCGTCAAGAAGTACGAGCTGCCACCCTCCCAACGGCCCGAGGGCCAACACACCCTCGCGAGCCACGGACTCAAGTACATGGGCATGGGCGGACTCGTCAAGCCTAAATCAGGCGACCCGAGCGCCTCGGCCAGTGGCAGCGAAGACAAGACGCAGCAAACAGGGGCCCGGCCTCGCGCACCGACGTGGCGGGTGGGCCGTGGTGCGGGCGAGGGCCCAGTCAAGAAGAAGACGATGACCGAGGCCGAGCAGGAGGACGACAAGCACATTCGCTTCACGATCGGCGGCGTGGGCCAACGCATGACCAAGGCGGACTTCATCTCCGAGATGCAGAAGCTCGACACGCGCACGAGACGCGAGGTCGTCGACCAGTCGAACGCCCCCGAAAGGGTCAAAACGCTCGCCAAGGAGGACCCGCCTTCTCCCACGATGACACCCGGCACCGCAGCTATGGTCCGTGGGAGGGCTACTACCCCACCTCAGCCCCAACCTCAGCCCACGGTCGAGGCCTCGCTTAGCCCCGCGGAGTCGTCGCACTCGTCCTCCACGACTGGAAAGGCGCCTGTACTCCGCCGCATATCGCCCTCCAGCCCAGGCGACTTGTCACCGACGGAGCAGCGGCTGGACAGCGATGGCGACGAGGAGAATGAGGATGCCGATGAGCCGAGCCACGACGTGCTCGAGACGGATGTCGAGCGACGCAGACGACTTGCTGTGCTCAAGGGGCTTCAGGGCGAGGGGAGCAGTAGTAGTGCGGCCGGAGAGGACCTCGAGACGCCCGCGGAGCGACGTCGTAGGGAGGCCGCGCTTGGCATGGGCGCGGGCGAGGAGGATAGTGATGATGATGATACGCCGCGGGTGCCGCCGGCGCGGAGAGGAATACGATTTGTTGATGTGCCAGAGCGGGGGCGGAGGTGAGGAGGGGATTCGAGAGGTTTCAAAAGGGGATAATGGGAGGGGGATTGTGTATGTATGTGTGCGTGCTTAACCCTTATTTCGGTGGTGGGGTGTGGAGACTAGAGTCACAACTTTGGGAGGGGGCTGCATTTCAATGCATAGCGGCCGGATTCGGGAGCATGTTGCTTTTGTTTTCTCCAGATGGTAGATGGTTCCTAATCTTGAGTGTAGAGGTAGTAGTAATAGCGTGGTCGTGCATGCAGCGATCAGGATTTGGATCATGATCCTCTTGCTGCGGATGGTAGACGATCAACTTCATTCGAGTCTAGAAGTACAAATAGCATGGTCAGAGAGCTCAGAGTGGTAAAGAATGAAAAATATACTCATCGAGCATGAAGATTAGATCGTCGTCACCATAATAATTATAGACCGTCTCGGCCAGCGGCTCCATTGTTTGCGTACTCGTCGTCGAAAACTATCTCCTCGGCTACTGCTAAGAAGCGGACGCTCTCAACATTATCTGTGCCGTCCACACTGCTCAATTCAAGGCCGATGTTGTTCTTGTACACAGCCTTCAAGGATTAGCTACGTCGAAAGTCATGGTTACAAACTTGCGATACAATTCTTATTTCGGACCGGGCAGCTCTCTCGGGCCCTACGCTGAATTTACAGCAGACGGAAAATCGGATCCTAGTCTACTTGACTTTGCGAATGATGCGCCTTATGCAATTCAAGTATTCCCAGGTTGTTCAAGACCAGAGGCTCAAGACTTGCATTTATAGGTGCCTATTGGAAAGGCAAGTAGTTTTGTAGTACAAGACAATATTGTTCTTACATAACTCCTAAACGTAGGTACAAGCTTAGGTACCTAGGTAGATAACCGTATCAGCTCCTTCCGCCGTCCGTCCGTTCCATTCAACAACAACTGAGTTGCTATAAATTCCGTTCTCCAGAAGTACTACTACAGTCTTCAACTTAAAATGGGGACAAAAATTGGAACTCTATGGCACAATTCCTCCGAGGGGTAAGGCCTTTCCAATCTAAGGAACTCTTAGGTACAGTTACCCATCGGCAACCCCATGAGATCTAAGATTCCGGATACACAGGCTTTTAGTCTTCGGGCGATTTTCTGGTTTTTTGGCCTGAATGTCTGCTATTGTATTTGTCCTCAGCCTATGTAGTAAGCAGCTAAGATTTATGGTGAACAGTCCAAGGACACTATTGTGATATAAGAACCGACGACCAGATTTTTCTCTGCCTTCCACCCACCCAGCCACAAGACCAGCTTATCCCCTTGGGTCCCTCACTCCGCCTTCCCCCCGTATCCCATTCCAAAGCTACCCAACCAGTAAACCTGCGAGAGTATTAAACAGCGAATGCATCTACTCCGACCCCAGATCGGACACCCGGCGCGCAGCGTAGGCTCCTGGCACGTAACGCTTGATGAAAATGGCGTTGCTGGAGGTGGAACTGGTCCCGCCCGACGTGGCGCCGCCGGCGCTGCCTCCCGAGGCGCCGTCGGTGGTCTGCGTCTGCGAGCTGTCCCCGGCGTTGCCCGTGGTGGTGGTGTTGCCGGCGCTGCCGCCGTTGGCGGAGCCGCCGGTGGCGCTCGCGTTGGTGTAGCCGCCCGTGTTGCCGCCACCGTTTGCGTTGGTGTCGCCGCTGACGGTGGTGCCGGCGTCGTCGGCGGCAGCGCCGCCGTTCGCGCCCGTGTTCCCCTGCGAGACGACGGTGATGCAGCTGCCGTTGCAGCTGGAGTCCTGGTCGTTGCTGTTGGCGCCGGCGGCGCCGGCGACGTTCTGGGAGTCGGCGTCGACGTGGATGTCGGCGCCGCTGCCCCCCGCGCCGGCGGTCATGTCGGCGCCCGATCCGCCCTGGGCCGAGGCGTTGCCGCCTGTGCCGCCGTTGCCAACGTCCGAGGCGCTGGGACCGTTGCTGCCGCTGCTACCGGTCATGCTGCCGCCGTTGGTGGTAGAACCACCGCCGTTGTTGTTGACGTGGGTATTCTGGTCTGTCGAATCGAGAAAGGCGTTGGCCTGGAAAGCCATGAGGCCGGTGATGAGAGCGAGGGTGACCTTCATTTTGGATAGTATGGTATAGGAGAGAAGGGGATACGAGATAAAGAGTATGTGTACTGGGTGAGATGGGATTATGCGGTAAACCTAAAGAGTGTATTGAGTGGGAAGAAGTGAATATGAAGCAATAAAGAACGTGTGATGAAACAGATGAGAAAGACCGGCTTTCTGTGAATAGAAGATTAGTTGGTGTGTGTGATGATGGCAAGAGATTGGAACTGGCAACGAGGGTGCCAATCCAATGTCTTATACTCGTAGACGGGCCACCAAACACCTCACGTCCCTTTTGGTGGTCCAATTTACGTCGACCTTGTCCCAAACCCTCAAGGCCTCCTCGTTGGTTGCCAACGTAAGCTGGACGGAACCGTCATGATGGGTGAGCCTCTCAGGCAAAAACATCAAATTAGCATCGCAGCGCACCAGATATAGACCCAACAGACCGAGCATCTTGCTTCCTGAACAGGGACCAAAGATCGTGCCGAGTCTTACGCGGTTGATTCGGGGGAGTAGACTGTGTACCGCACCAGCATGCAGTAGATATGCGAGGGACCTTTATCTGGTGTGGTCCTCTCATGGTCCCAAGTAAGCGACGGGGTTCAGGAGGGTGAGGTCAGCATCCTCAAGCCGGGCCCTGCAACCCGGTCTCTCATCTCAAAAGAGTTCACCAGGCGGTTCCAAGTTGCCTCTCCTGGGGCTCGCCTCTCCCCCTATGTCAGCATGCGATGCATACTCATGCCACTCCTGCCTCCCAGGTAGGCCACAGGTGGGCCACAGGTGTGTGTACTGGTTACTGAAATAGGGGAAGCGGTCTCAACGGCTCAGGGCTTCCAGTCACGATAGCAAGGGAAGTCTGAGAAGCTATTAAGGGTGGTTAATGTCTGTTTCGAAAGAGTAGATACGAAATCCAGTAGCAGTAGCTGCCTTATATAGAGGCCAGCTGAAATGAATGCATATAGGTAAGACCCTATTAGTAGGTAAGAATCCGGCCCGTTGTTGTCGTCTGCGCCGGAAGCCACAACCGATCGAGGGTTTCAGCATTACCGTTGAGGACTGTGTCGGTCGAACACCTTATTAGGAGCTCGATGCAATGAGTGGGAAACGACGAACACACCTGCAGCCGCTTGACAGAGAATTGCGTAAGGCTGGGTCTCCTTGGATCTCTCTGCTGTAGACCCATGCCAGCTGAACCCGGACACAGACGCGGACGCAGATTTGTTTCCCTTTTCCCATCCAGTGGTAGAGGGGACGCCCGGGGTAGGGAGCATCTCGTCATGCCACCACACTCGAGCCACTCGGATCAAGAGCAGCAGTATACCGTATCTTTCTGACTCTGGCCTTTGTGGCCGCCATGGCATCTGTGGCGGCCTATATGCTTATTGTAGCTGGCAAGCATCTGCTGTGGTGGACTTGGTGTGTCTGCACTAGCAGGAATTGCGTCTTCCATCCAGGTGGCCATGGTGGTGGGCAGAGATGCGGGCCCCGCGCAAGAGCATGATATGGAGGAATGGAACAAAAGAACAGAACAGAATAGGAGAATCGAGGTCAAGTAGACAGGACTACCGTAAGTCGTGACGGAGGGCGCGAGGACGCAATCGGTGCAAAGTCTTGAAAACGAGACACATGAGTCTGTCTAGCTGCCAGAGACCAAAGAGAAGCAGAGCCTGCCGCCTGCAGAGGGAGAAATGGCGACACAGACTGCCACGGCCAAGGAATCTAGGAGGCTCAAAGAAGGAGGAATATTGTGAATGCAGACACTCGGTGTCATTTGTCCAAGGTGCACATAATTCTGGTCCCAGGCCTCTTCAAGATACCACCTGTGCACGGGCCACTTTCATGTGGGACCGCCCAACATGGGTCAGCCATCCCTGCTTACTTAAATTCTTTCGCCCTTTGAGAACGACTGCTCCCAGGCAAGCTACGTCAACTGACGAACTCCTCGACAAGCCCCCAACCCACTACGACAATCTCTCTCCTCGCCCAACGACTTTGTCATCCCAGTCTCCTTCCAGTGTGAGGCCGAAGACCTGGGTCCCAACCGTCGACAAAGTTCAGTCTCTCATCTTCTCCGCGGAATCGAGCCGAGAGCCTCGTCGACTTTGACGCCGCTCTAACACCGCCAACATGGTCCAACTTGTGGAAGTGGAAGACGAGCACTTCCAGCTGCGTCAACCTGGACCAGATGAGGATGATGGTGACTACACAGACACCGGTATGTGGTTATTCCTGGGCTCTCGGATTTGGTTTGCTGCGCGCCCAGTGACGCAATCACGAAAATTCTCCCAAGATGCGCCCAACGCCAGCACCCACAGTCGCGCATTTGCCGCCTGTCCCTCACCACAATGCCACCAGTTTTTCCCTCCGCTTCTCTATTCAATTCACTAACAAACAACCCCCCCCCCTTAACAGACTCCGAAATCTCCAACGACTCCGACTACGATCCAACCAGCGAGACCCTCGCGGAGCGCCTCTGGGCCCTGCGCGACATCATCCCCCCAACCACCCGCTCCTGGTTCTTCGGCAAGTTCCAGACGACCAAGCGCGTCTTCACCGGCGTTATCTTCTTCGCCGGCCGCTCCATGTGGTCCATCTCCGTCTCCGCGTTGCTGATCGGCGTGCCCTTTGCGCTGTGCTGGGCCGAGGAGCAGCAGATGATTGCCATGGAGCAGGAGATGCGCCAGCGTGAGCAGGGCCAGGACCTGTTGACGGCTGGCGCTGGGGAGGGCAGCACGGCGGACATGCTGGATGTCGCGCTGGGTAAGGAGGGTGGTGTGCAGGCAAAGCCTGCGCTGTGAGCAAGTCATGGTGGAAATGGTTGGGTTTTTATTTTATTTTAAACTGGCATTGTCCTCAGATCAAACGCAAAGCTCTGCATATGAGGGCATCGTGAGCATCATCTCACGGGATGACAGAGCGGTAATTGAGGCCGTCCCTGTTTGTACACTACTCTCTCATCTCTCAAGGAAGGAAGCACCATGGGAGGTTCTTTGGTGCATTTGCATACGACCTCAGCACAGCTGTAGGCATGAATAAGGATACGGAGTTCTGCTTTTAACCTCTAGTCCGCCTCTAAGATGGGGGTCCTGTGGGATCACCTCTCATCAGTCGGAGCACCTCTCGCGCGTCAAGAGCCAGTGGGATAATCGCGTGTGCGTTAGCCTACTGTGGGATGCCTTCCGTGGCGTGTCTCGCTCAAGAGCCAGCCCTCTTCTTCCTTTCCACGTGCCAACCCCCCCCCCTCCCACACCTTACTGAGGTCATATCAAGTATAGGTACGTCGCCGAAAAGTCGCACTCCTCTCTTCTTGACCCGGCGGATAGATTCCTGGCTTGCAATTCATGAGTCAATGGCGCCCATCTCCCCGAGACGTAATCAGTGAATCACAGAGGAGAGTTTCCTGCCATGTCCATATGCCACGCGTCATTGGTCTCCTCATCTTCACCATCGCATCGTCGAATCCTATCCTACATAGGCTTGAATACCAAGCCGGGGGGGGGGGGAAACCCTTCGAGTGAGGCGAAGATACAGCATTGCCATTTTTGATCCTCTGAACGCCAATTCGATGTTGCTATAAAACAAACGAGAGAACTACCTGTAGTCAATTCGACTGAGTAGGGTGGGGGTATTCTTGGTTTCTTGCAAAGCCCGACGTTTTTCATCCACTGCCAGTGGTCGTTTTCACCCACTTCAGCTCAATGCATCGCCGTCCCCGCCGGGACATTCTCCAAATCGACACCCTCCACGTTCGCCCTTTGGCCCGCGCTATCCCGGATCAAATTCGTGAAGTACCGCAATGCCTCGTGGCTCTCCTTCTTGACCTTAAGCGTCTCCTCCCGGCGCTGACCCAGCTGCTCGACGGAGCGGTTGAGGTTGAACACGACGTGGTCCTTGGGCGTGTGCAGGACCTTGCGGACGGAGCCGGAGATCCGATGGGCGTTGTGGTGTGCGTACTCCATCGCGGCGAGCTGGGTGGAGATCTTGTTGGAGAGGCGGTGGGGGAGGGATTGTGGGATTTGTTGGAGGACGTAGTAGGCGGCCGCCATGGCTGGAGGAAAGCGGTCAGTATAAGAGTTGAAAGTGATAGTGTGAAGCAAGTACGTACCTGCTACAACCAAGCCAGGGACAATCATCCGGCGCAGGTTATCATTACCCACAATGCGGGCGGCGCTGAAGGCGTGGTCCATCCAGCTGTACCCGCCAACAACCTGCATTCCAACGGTCGTGGCCACGGTCAGGGCCATACCCGTGCCAGCCACCTTCTCCTGCCGCTGCATGAGTGTCGACCAGTCCACAAAGTCCCACAGCTCCGTCGGGATATCGATCTGCTTGGCCAAGGCATCACGTTTGCGGCGGAACATAACATCTGGGTGGAAGTTGAGGCCGGCGTACTCGCTGCCCAGGTGCAGGATGCCGAGCTGCTTGATGGCATTGACGCCGCCGACGGCCTTGCCACGGGCGTACTCTTCGCAGTCGTTGACGCAGGCCTGGATACCTTGCAGCATGGCCTTCTTTAGCTCTTCGGCATAGTCAAAGGCTTGGAGAAGTCCAGGATAAGGGACGTCGATGTTCTCGTCGGCGTGCAAGATGGCCTCGTTGAGGCTGCTGCGTGTATGTTGGTAGACATCGTCACAAGTCTCGTCGATCGCATGATTGACCTCGTCGGTGATCATGTTCTGGGCTTTCTTGCTAGCCTCCAGTTGAGGTTCGATCTCACGTAGCTCCTTGCCCACCCGTTCCACCTCCGAATGCGCAACCTCAGCATTGACGGTCGCGAGGGTGTTGACATCATTCAGAATGTTGAGCAGGTAGTGTTTGGCCGGAGCAAGCTTGGACCGTGCCCGCTTCTCCAGAACGAATCTCCTGAGAGACTGCTCGAGGTTTTGGAAATCCCGAAGCTTCTCTTTATCCTTGCCCTTGCCCTTGGGGTCGCTAGGGTCATCACCGTCACCGCCGCCACTGGAGCTGCCGCTTCCATTACCACCTGGTCCTCCTCCTGGAGGTGAAGGCATCGTGGGTATCGCATTGCTGGAAACGAAGTGGACGAGTTCGTGATTCTCCTTGTGCGTTCTAGGACTTATGCCAGCAACTTGATCGAGGATCATCTTCTGACATCTCTGTTGATCTCTAATCATATCGAAACCATTGACGACGATGAATAGATAGGCCTTCTCCGAGGCTGCTGCCCATAGGAACTCCTTGGCGGACTGTGTGAAATGGTTGGCGGCTGAAACAACAAAAACGACAACATCAATCTCCTCTTGCCGAGCGAACACGGCCGTAGTCTTGGTCGTGTCCGAGTTCAGGCCGGGCGCATCGATGAGCGCAATGTCCACCACACCGTTGTTGATGAGGGACTCGTCGAGGGACCGGACTTCCCTAACATAGACCTTGCACATCAGGTAGGAATCATTGTCGATGACAATCTGCTCCAGCTGGTCAAGGCGATATACATCGTAGGTGGTCTCATCGTTTCGGTCATAGACGGCATTCTTGTGAACGGCATGGACTTCTTCGACGTTGCTGTTTTCCTTGTAGTCCAAGACCTCACAGAAGATGCTGGTACATGGCTGCTGGTCTTCTGGCAAAACCTTCCTCCTCAGCAGAGCATTGCAGAAAGTGGACTTCCCGGCGTTCAAGTCTCCCGTGATCAGAACCTTGCTCGCGGTATCCTCAATCCGTTCCTGCAGCTTCAGAAGGTGTTTTATGCTGGAACTGATCTTGCCGTCCAGCAGAGAAGCAATCGACCCCTTCTCAAGTGAGTGGACCAGCTGGGTCTGATGCAGTGTTCCCAGCTTGAGATCCAGCTTCAGTATAGAGAACTCTTGAGCGATCTGAGGAGAGACAAGCCGAGGTTCTGCTGCGAGTCTCCTCTCTGCCGCCTTACTCGACTCGGCGCTGGCATGATCTTCTAGTGATGTCAGCGCACGCCTGATTGGTGGCGGCGGAGCAATGGACGAAGCGCTGCCAAAGTCGTCAAGGTGGGAGAAGGTCTGGTGGAAGTTCGGTCTCGAAGGCGAGGACGCAGTAGACTCGGTTTCGGCTCGCTGAACGGAGGGGTAGTGAGCAGGCCACTTCGTATTCTCGTTCTGCAGCTCTCTGAGAAGATCGATGACCCTGTGGATAGCACGGTTGAGTGCGCCGCGCTGCTGATTATACCACAGCTGATGCACTGCGCTGGTCTGTAGTCGATGGTCGGATCCGTTCGAGAGGGGAGGCGTGTCGGCGTGAGTCGCATTTTCCCAGGCTGGCGACCCGGGCATCAGCGCGTTGCCCACGGCGCCGCTGGCGACAGACCCACCATAACCTGAGTCTCGCTCAAGAAGCTCCTGAAGGTGCGCGGCATGCTTGGATGTCGAGCCGGAGCCGACGGTCGCGAAGGCCGGAGGCAGACCGCGGCCGTTGGACTGGAGGGAGTTGTTCGCGACGTCATCGCGATTCGAGGAGGAGGAGGCCTCATTATCGTCCGCTCGCGCCGGCGACTTGCCCTTGCCGCTGAAGTAGTCTTGACTCATTTTCAATCGTGTACGTCCATTTGACGGAATAGGTTGGAGGCTTGATGTAGACAGAGAGGAAGGGAAAAGGAGGGATTGGAAGTGGTGGCTCTCTTTTTTTTTGGCGTGGAATACGGAGCTTTACGAGGAGACCGTTCCGTGATTTCATGCGCGACGCCCTGCAAGTGCATTCGCCTCCAGGGCTCTCCGCCCAGACTTTTATCGGCGGCTTACGTAACTGACATCATGCGCCGTTGCCGATTCTCCAAGGCTTTGGAGCAGGGCTTCTGCCAAGCCAAGTGAGTGCTCGGAACCATCAGGCCGAAGTAAAACAACTCTTGCGAACTCTCCTCCTTACGTACCGTACAACCACCCAGGCAGCACTATTTCTACTCGTCAGCTGCCCTTGCGTCCTCTTTTCAAGTTTCCTGCTCGAAACACTGCGGCTTCCTCGAGGACTTCCGACGACTTGCATGAGCGCCATATCGGTCTAATCAGAAGGACAACCCAAGTAGAGAGGAGCCATGAACGTGAGTAGAGAGCATTCTCAAGGTTGATGGGTCACGACACGCTTTAACGACCAATCCTGGCTATCAGATTCTAGAGTGGGCTTTCGGCAAGCGCATGACGCCGGCGGAGCGTCTGCGTAAGAACCAGCGAATGCTCGACAAAGCGATCCGTGAACTCGACCAGGTCCGGGTGAAGCTAGAGAAGCAGGAGAAGACGCTGGTAACACAGATAAAGTCGAGCGCGCAGAAGAATCAGATGGGCGCGGCCAAGATTCAGGCCAAAGATCTCGTGCGGACGAGGAGGTGCGATTGCCGGCTCATGGTCCAACGATGTCGAACATCCGACTGATTGGCTTTAGGTATATCGACAAGTTCTACGGCATGCGCAGCCAGTTGCAGAAGATCTCTCTGCGTCTCCAGGTACGCTCTTGCAGCGGATTCCCCTGGGAAGGATCATAGTGACTAACTTGTACGACACAGACCTATCGGACGAACGAGCAGATGATGCAGGCAATGAAGGGCGCCACGACAGCCCTGGGCGCCATGAACAAGAGCATGAACCTGCCGCAACTACAACGGATAGCCATGGAGTTTGAGAGGGAGAACGACATCATGGACCAGCGTCAGGAGATGATGGACGATGCGATCGACGACGCCATGGACACCGGGGTGGAAGAGGAAGGCGACGAGGTGGTTGAGCAAGTGCTGGAGGAGATTGGTGTCGACTTGAGTCAATCGGTAGGTCTCCCGGAACCATCGCTCTCGCTCGTCATGACTAACGGAATATTTCTACAGCTCGGGGAGACACCATCTGGCTTACAGACGAACGCCGTGGCCGAAGGCCGGGTTGCCCAAGCAATCGGAAGCGGAAGCGGTGGAGGTGACCCAGGTGATGATGACCTCCAGGCTCGGTTGGACAGCCTGAGGAGATAATGTGTTGTTGGGTGGATTGTCCCAACTTTCGGATGGGGGTATGGACATGGTATACCAGGGTCTCGGGACAACCACTTTTATACCATGGAGTTACGGTCGTCTGCTTTGGGAGCCAGTGTATTCATAGCCGCTTGAATTTTGCAAACGTGGCACCAATAATCATGACTTGCCTCTTTGTGATTTGCGAGAGAAAACTTGGGTGCCACACTAGTCTTGTCGAGGAATGGAACAGGTGCCTTATGCCGGGACATCAGGATGACTGAGACGTCGGCATTGGTTGAGCTCTTGGGCTGAGGTTCGTGAATGGGATGGTCTTGTATATTGTCAGTAGCCAAGTTGTCATGCAAAGCTAGTGAGCTGTCCCCCTCGACGCCACCATAGCCAAGTGGATGGTGAAACGTTTGCCTGGTGTTGTGGACATTATGGTGCTGAAAGGCTACCTAGGTATCTGATGGGTGGGTAAGACGGAAGCAGTTTGAATGAGCAAGAGTATATTATTATTCGAGTCTTCTGGAACCTGGGCGGACGTGACGGTACACAACAGCGCTTGTCCTGTTGCCCAAAGTGTCAACCTCCTTGAAAGTGCTAGGGTGTCTGTGTGTAAATGTTGTGGCAGCCGCTGTGTTCAAGGGTGACTGGTTGGGCCAGAACTGCCTGGAGGATTGCTTCAACAGCCTATTAAAAAACGGGAAAAGAAAAAAAAAGGAATGCCAACATCTGTCAACAGTTACTTGAGATCCAAATGTGTCTATCGGGTTTCGGTTCCTAGCAGATTGCCCTTCATTCTGCGGCCCACTCAGAACCGCAGGCATTATTACATCATGTACCTGGGCGTGCCTGGCTGTCTTGTCATAGCCCTTGCCGCTGACTCTGCGCCAAAGCTGTAACTGGAACCCAACAGCACCTGCACACAACCAGGTGATAATCACACCCTACCTGAACCTGGGCCTGACCTTCCTGGCCCAAGACTCATATCAGAGAACCTACCAGAGAAACTCCCAGATCTATCAGTGCTTTCTATTCTACCTCTCTACCTGACAGTCGGGCTTGAGCTAAGCAGCCCGAGCTGTACCACACAGTAAGTGAAGTGCCTACCCCATAGGCTCCGCTTCATTGCAACCGCGGGGGGGACGAATTGGGACCCTTCGCTTCTTACGACATCACCAACCCGACTGACCTCCACACACACGCTCGTCATCATCCGCGTCTTGCCGATAACACATCCTGAAATCCATTGCTAACACTGCATAAGCCCACCAGGACTTGTAGCAACCTTCTGACAGCTGCTGGTCAATCCACCAAATCCGAAGACACGAGTTGTTCACATTCAAGCCAGCGCGCTCAACCAGACCGACAACGTCATCAGCCACAATCCTCCCAAGCCCCCAGCTCCCTGACACCTCAGCTTCTGCTAGTTCCCCCTCCCTCCAACCAACCTGGCAGGATCCAAGCGTCGCAGTCTCTCCTCTCACGGAGGTCTGCTGTTCAGTAAGATGTTCGGCAGCTCATCCAGCTCTGCACAAAAGGCAGAGAGCAACTCTCCTCCCAACTCCAGTCCCAAGGCCTCAAACAGCAACTCTCCTTCGCCCGATACCACTGCTGCCAATTCCAACAGCGCCGGCGCGTCGTCTGGCTCTTCGCCCACCCCCATCAGGACTACAGAGCAGGTCGCGAGTGGTGAGAAGCGCAGCGGCAATGGCAGCCCGCCCAACACGGCCGGCGGTGCCGCCAAGAGGAGGAGCAGTGGTGTCAGCGGCAAGGCCAGCAGTCTAATTGCGAGCGCTAAGAACACCCTCAACTTCGCCCAGGTTGGAAGTAAGACCAGCAGCGACCTAGGCCCTGCCGCTCAGCAGACTCCTCTACAGAAACTGGGCAAACAAGATCCGTCCCTGGCCGTGCCCCAGGGCCACCACAACAATGCCGCCGGCGAATCTCTCCCTGGCCCGAGGTCCACCTTCCGCGTCGGTGTCTGGGAGGATAGGAATAAGAAGTGTCGTAGAACGATGGAGGATACCCACGCGTTCCTGTACAATTTCCTGCACACCCCTGCCCCTGCCCTGCCCCCGTCCGAGGCCGGCAGCGTCAAGTCGTCGAAGCTCTCTGATGATACCAGCGGAACGCCCGGTCAGGACGTGTTGGAGACGGACAATGGCTACTTCGCTATCTTCGATGGCCATGCCGGTACCTTCGCGGCAGATTGGTGCGGAAAGAAGCTTCACGTCATCCTCGAGGACATTATCAAGAAGAACCCGAACGCCCCTGTACCCGAGCTACTGGATCAGACCTTCACCTCCGTCGACTCGCAACTTGAGAAGCTCCCGCTGAAGAACAGCGGCTGCACGGCCGCTATTGCGGTGCTGCGTTGGGAAGACCGGGTCCCCAGCAATGTCTCGCAGACCGGCTCCCAGTCGATCGCACCCGCCTTAGCCAAGGCCACAGAGAAGATTCCGGAGAAGGCCGTTGAAGGCACCGAGGCTAAGCCAGATACCAAACAAAACCCAGAGCTGGAGCGCCAGAAGCTGAAGGGTGCCGCATCGAGACAACGCGTACTGTATACGGCCAATGTTGGAGATGCTCGGATCATTCTGTGCCGCTCTGGCAAGGCCCTGCGTCTGTCCTACGATCACAAGGGCAGTGATGAGAACGAGGGCAAGCGCATTACGAATGCCGGTGGATTGATTCTCAATAACCGTGTCAATGGTGTGTTAGCAGTCACCCGCGCGCTCGGCGACTCTTACATGAAAGACCTGGTCACCGGCCACCCTTACACCACGGAGACTGTTATCCAGCCCGATATGGATGAGTTCGTTATCATCGCTTGCGATGGGGTAAGTACCAAGCTCACTCGTTCATCCCGAATGTTTGCTAATAGTGAGGACAGCTCTGGGATGTCTGCTCCGACCAAGAAGCGGTTGATCTTGTTCGCGAAGTTCATGATCCTACCTCGGCCGCCAAGCTATTGGTGGATCATGCACTGGCCCGATTCAGCACTGATAACTTGTCATGTATGATCGTTCGCTTCCAAAAGGACGCGTTGCTCGAGAGCCAGAACAACCGAGACAACCCGATCGGTGTGGAGGGAGACCCTGTCTCGACCCTGGGCAAGATCAGTGAGGTAGAGAAGATCGTGGGCGACGTGAAGAAGCAGATCGCGGAAGGTGGAACGGCTGTCGGAGTGTCGGCGAGCAACAATGGCAGAGGCCATGATCCGTTGCGGCCTGACAACGAGAGTGGTGACTCTTCCTTCACACCGACGACTCTCGAAGGATATCTGGAGGAGGAGCCGCTGCAGATTGACAACGAGATAGAACGACAGTCGCGCAAACCTGCCACTGAGCCGGACCCTATGAAGAAAGAGACCTGACCTTAACGGTTGTGGTCTTTTCCTATTTGTCACTGCTTGCCGACTTCACGAATTACACGAGGCTTTAGAGCATGGGGAGTTTGGAAATAGCAGGCTATCCGTGCAGACAAGAGCATCGACAGCGGAGAAGCAAGCCTGGGGAGCGTCTTGTGATGGCAGGTTACTCCAGATGGAATCCTCTTTCGTCTTGACAGGAGGACATGGCTTGGGCAAAATGGAAAGTTGGGTGGAGATGGTGAAAACGACGGACTGGAGCGGGGGAAGCATCCTTGTCATTGCCGTTGGACTTCTTACATGCGAGCATGGCTAGACGAATTGGTCTGTTGTTGTATATGTAGTCTAGCACCCTGAGTACGCCGTTATGCCTCCTTTCAACCGCCTTCTGCCTCAGCAACCATAATGGATTGATGTGACCCTTTGAGATTTGCGGGGCATCAGAAAGGAACGAAACCATTTTGCACGTTTTCTCGAAACTCGCGATGCTTGTCTTGCCTGGGATCGGAGCACAGCAAGATGAAACGCAAACTCCCCTCCCCCTCCCCCTTCTCCCTCACGTCCAAGAAGTCAATCAAGGTTCTTTTCGTATCTGTATCGTGAATATGCTTTCTACCCCCAACAACAGCTCACGGGCCCGTAGACTCGACAAGGGAATTTCCCAAGATCTCGCAAAGCCACGCAGGCAGGCACGCAGGGTTCGGGCATCGCGATCTACTTGTACTTAGTAAATGGCGTCTGCACGGACCAACTGCTCGTCATCCAATTGGGTTGGATGGGTTGGAGGAGCTGGATGGCCTCTGCCGTGTGTACACTGTACACAGCACAGCAGACTTGGGTTCGGGGACATTGTCTCGTTCCTGTCCTCAATCTCACAGCAATCATGGGATGCGAAGTGAAGCTTCAGAGAAGCGAGGACTCTTCGAGCCTAGACGGGCAGAATGAAATTCAGGGAATGGGCGCACCTGGCCGCCCGCACACGCTGGTGATTTTCATGACGACAGCCCGATTCGGCGGCGCGAGGCGAGGCGGGAAATGGGGGGCCCGAGCAGTGAGACGGATGTGGATTTGTCGATGCGGGGGCGCCGCCTTTCCATTTCATGCGTCCGAAATTTTGGATGGGGCCGGTGTCTTGTGGTGAGAGGCCCGGGCGCGGTGTTGCCTTGTTGAGCGTGGAGAAGGTTCACGATAGTTGTTGCGAAGTTGGTCATTGGTATGTAGCATGTAGCACCGTGGGAGACTGCTATGGTAGGGCTGTGATTGGATCTGCGTTGACAGGCCGGCTTGAAACTTTGACGAGGATTGATGGGTTCGGGGAGAGAGGCTTGTGGAAGGTACAAAGTAGCATTCAGGGCTGCCAGGAAAAGAAACTCTCTTGGCTTGCTGTCCTATCCTATGTCGGCACTCTTGTGGGAGGAGAGATGCAAGCAAGCACCACAGTATAGTACAATCTAGCAGGATAGCCAGATGAAGACGTAGAGAGTCTCATGCCAGAGAGGTAAGCTGTCGTATCAACATAGGGACCTTCCACACAGGAACCTTCCACGCAGGAACGTGGAGCCACGAACAGGGACAGACCCTGTCAATACTGACATTTAGTGTACATTAAGACGAGGGGAGGGGGAGGGGACCCTCTTCTGCTGGCCCAGCGTTGGATTTGACCCAGGAAAGATGACAACCTTTCTTTAGCCCATGTGCCCATGCCCTCTTGTCTGTCCTACCGCTCAACTGAGAAACTTAGGAATTTCACAACATCACCTCGACGTCTGATTTCCACAGCCGCACTCTTAGAGTCGGGCCTTGGTTTTCTATATTTGGACGCGGCAAGCGAGCCAAGCAACTCCCGGCACCGGGTACTTTGCATTTGCAATTGGCAAGCCGCATCGGCAGGGCGTGCGTGAAATCATCTAACGAAACGACATACTTTTCGCATTTCCGCCACGCCGCTCGCCGGCTTGTTTGGTTTTTTCCCTCTCCTTCTCGGTTTGTTTTGAGTCGTGTCCCGGCCTGGCACATTAGCAGCAGCAGACGAGATCACCTGCATTGCATGCCAATATCCAGCAAACTACCCCGTTCAGCGCCCTGCAGTCGGTCTCTCTCTTTCTCTCTCTGTCTCTCTCTGTCTCTCTCCGTCTCTCTCCGTCTCTCTCTCCCCCCTCCACATCATAGCGTTAATTTACCCCTGCATCTTTTATTCCCTCGTTTCGTTCTGGGTTCTCATGGTTTCCTTTCACTCATTCTTTGGCGAAATACAGTACGCGATCTGCGCCAATCACCCGCAAAGGCCTCCACGGTCCCAAACGCCGAGTCGACTGTCGCTCGCCTAGCTCGTCAAAGCTAAAACCCAAGGCCGATCCCACATGGTTGCGACCGGTTCAACCGCAACGTAGGCAGCCGGGTACAACGGCGGCTATAGCAGTCGCATCACCTCCTGAAGATTGACTTCGGGTTCCTGGACAAACAGCCGCCAACCTTTTCGCGAACATACATACTGTTGTCTATGAGGGAGGGAACGAACGAAAAACACAATCTCTCTGAGCCAACGCCGCAAACACGAATCACCCGACTTGTTGCTAACCCGAAATTGATTTTCGAGCCGGAAGCCGGAGATGTCGCTGAATGGCCTGGACGACGCCAAGGTCAAGGAAGCCCATGAGGCTGCGGTCGCCGAGGCAGGAGGATGGTATGTCTATGTCAGATCGCTTCCAGGCCAGTAGACGGGATGCGCAACCCGTTTCCGCCCACTGCGCGCCTTTCCTGGTTCATACAGATCAGTCGCTTATTTCTGACGGCGTCGCATTTCACAGGTTCCTGCTTCAATACACCAGTCGTGATGAGGTCGAAATCCTAGCCAGGGGAAGCAATGGGGTGGTGGAGATGCGATCCAATATCGAGCAGTATGAAGAGCCTTCTCCGCTGTTTGGCTTCTTGCGGTACAGGAGACGGAATGTCCTGGTCAAATACATGCCCGAGGGGTGCTCTCGATTGATACAAGGTAAGTGCTCTCCGGCAAACATCTTTCATTGTTTGCCATGTCGCGACAATTTGGTTTGGGCACCCCTGATTCTCCTCGTCCCCATTATCCGACTAACCGTAATTACTTCCACCTACAGCACGGAGCACCGTTCATTTCAACGCTGTCTGCGACCGATTTGGCCCCTGCGAAACGACCCTCGATATCTCCGATCCCAAGGAGCTCAGCGACGTCAAGCTGTCCAACGCCTGCTCCCTGCACACGGCCTCCACATCCACGTCGTCCTCCAACAGCTCGCTGCGCCGGAGGAGGTTGATGGAAATTGCAGAAGAGGAGGAGGAGGAACAAAGAGACACGAAGCGGCAATCTACGATCGAGGAAAAGGATTCACCAGGCGAGATTGATGAGACCCCAGCACGGCCGCGGTCGCCGATCACGGGTCCACCTGTGACACTCGACTCGAGCATTGCGACCTCGCCCAAGGAGTCGAAATTCGCAGATACGACGGAACCCCCGTCCTTTGCCGGCGTCCCGCGGCCGGCTTCCCCCGCCAAGTCTCTCGACGCCGACCTTGGACGGCGCCTGTCGTCCCAGTCCTCGCGACAGGAGTACTATAGCAGCTCATCATATCTGTACAGCAAAGCGAGAGTGAAGCTTGGGCCGAGACCCTCTGCCGATCCGGCGGGCAGGCCGCGGTCCTCCGGTAACACAGCACGACCTGTGGCGTCCATGCCTGCAGGTCTCAAACTTTTACTCAAGGGATCAAAGAAGTCTAAGCCACAAGACGATTCGTCCTCCGTCATTAGTGAAGAAGCCTCCGAGGACACATTCTCTTCGGAACTCCTCATCCCTGAGAACGCGATACGACCGCACACAAGTGGCGGACGGCCGCCTAGCAGTTCTGGATTTTCGGTCAAGTCACTGCCAGCTATTTCGGCGCCCACGAGACAAGCAATGACACCCGAGAAGCTTCGACTTATGAAGGCGTTACAGCTCAGGGAGAAGAAGAGAAGGGAGAGTGCTGCCTCTACGCCGACAGGCCCCTCCGCTGAAGTTACGCCTTCGCTCGTCCCGGAACAGGAGGAGGAATCCAAAACTACCTCTGAGGAAGTACCACCCGTCGAAGTCACATCTCCGCCAGGCCCGGAACCTGAAAATGAGGCTTTGGAGACTGTCGCTGAGAACCCCAAGGCCACAAACGTGATGCAGCGTCCTACGGACAACGAGAACAAGCTTGCTGCCGACCAGCAGTCCGTGTCGAAGGCTGATTCGGCCATTGATGTCGCATCCACTGCCCCGACCGACCATACCTCCGAACACACCCACACCGATTCTCGTCCTCCGTCGCCGGTCTGCGCGTCGTCCGAAATGGGAGACTCGACCAAAGCCTCCTCCATCTCCGAATCTACGGATGAGACTGTGCACCCTCCAGCAGAGAAAGCAGAAAATTCAGAAAGAGAGGTCGAAGAAGCCGAGACACAGTCGACTGTTGAAGAACAGACTGCCGGCGTCTCAACCCCCGGCGCCGAGGTCCAGATTGTGAATGATCTCCGCGCCGAAGGACAAGACGTGCCCCGAGCGTTCCTGACTCAGACTGGCCAAGAACCGGACGCGAAGCTTGCCGAGGCAGAAACAGAACAACATGCAGAATTTGGTCCAAATGATGCTTCTGCGGAAAGTAGTTTCATTCCAAAGTCCAAATTCGCTTCGAAGCTTCCATCCGGTCAGGCCGCCATGGACCCCATGGAATCCAGGGGCCAGGACCCACCCAATGTAACCAATGTTACATCTGGACCTGGGAGAATTGATGAGGCGGACCCTGTTCCTGTGGATACCCTCGAGGGGACAGAAGACGGATCAGCCGCATCACCATCAAAATGGAACCTTCCCATCTCAAAGTATTCCTCGACGCATGACTCCAGCAAGTTTCTTGCTCCTTCACCCATTCCCGCCATCGTGACCTCCTCTGCCGAACCGTCTTCCAATGGACAGGACGCCATAGCCGACGCAGCTGACAAAATGGTCGACGATGGCACTACTGGCGAGGAGAGGCGGTCTGGGCGACCCGAGCCCATCCTCACAAGCCCGGATCTCCCTGAGAAGACGGCACCACAAGAAAATGGGGATGCCACCGACGAACAACAATCCGCCACGAATGAGGACTACAGCTCAACAATGGCCATGACGCCCACAACTGAAACTCCACCTCAGCCCAGCGAGCCACCAACACCACGCATGCAGCGGACTGTGTCGACTCCCGTCCATAGTCCACTTTCCACCGCTGGGGATGCCCCACCCTCGGCCACGAGGTCGATATCGTCAGGCTCAGCCTTTCACCACAGGATGAGCCAGCAGCCGTCATCCACTCACCTGGCCCCAATAAGGCAGCCAGGCAAGTTGGGTGGTAGCCTTGCATCTCGCATCAAAGCTTTCGAGCAACTAGCCAGCAAGAATCCTCCGATCGCTGCTCCTGTCATCCCCAGTGCGAAAGATCGACCCTCGTCTGCTTTCTTTTCCGTCCAACGAAACAGTTTCCGAGACGGGGCGCGATCGCCTTCCGTGCTGGACAGGACGAATTCTATCTATCGTGGGAGGGCCCCGACACCAGGTGACTCCGACGGCTCGCCTGAGTCTGTCGTCACCAGACCGTCGCGGGAGCGATCTGGGTCTGTGGCCAGTCGTTTGTCCGTATTCGAAGGTGGTAACGCTCCTAGAGGGAGGCCAGAAACGGTACAGGTGACAGCCAGAATCGTTCGTGAGCCCGGTCAGAACTACCCAAGAGCACCAGAGTCCAACGTTGATCCTACTGAGTATACCTCTCTGGATCTCAAGCAATCGCCTTTGATCATCGATCACCGAAAAGATGTGGAGACCCCAGAACCAGCGACTGCAGCTGAGTCGGCGCCAATTCCAACGCCCCTCGTGCACACTGCAGGCGAGCCGCGGAGGTCTCTGCAAGAGCGGCGATTATCGAGGGATCAAAAACACTCACCTGAGGACTCAAAAGATGGTGTTCACCGACCAGGCCAGCGGACGTCTTTAACTATGGCCAGAGATTTTTTCCGTGAGTCGGTGGCGGGGAAGGACGGCGCGGCCCAAGTCAGGCCACCATCAGTGCATCAATCCAGCTCCCTTCTCAGCAGGCTGAGCATCAACACCAGGCGCAAGTCTATCGGCCAGGACCCCACTCTCTTGTCTCCGATCTCCGTGACTGAGAAGAGCGAGTCTGGAGATGAGAAGAAGGAGGGCAATCGAGCCAGCCGTCTGATGCGCCGACTGTCTAGCACATTCAGCCCTGGGCGCAAGCAGAGCACCTCCACCATTGCTTCGCCGGTCGTGGCGGAAGAGAACGCGGTCGACCCGCAGGAAATCACGCCTGCTCGATTCATGACGGCTCCTGCCACGGCCTATGGGCCCAACATGGTAGCGGTCTTGGGCGACGTCAACGTACAATTTCCTGAGAATCTCCTGTGGAAGCGCCGGATGATGTGCCTGGACTCCAACGGTTTCCTTCACCTCAGTCCCGCCCAAGGTGCCATCTCTTCTCGTGAGAGGCAACTCAAGCGGTTCCACATGAGCGAGTTTCAGCCGCCATACACGCCGGAGATGGAGTTCCAGGAGCTGCCCAACAGTGTGTGCCTGGATTTCAAGAGCGGGTCTGGGCTGCAGATTGCGCTCCAGGACCGTGCCGGGCAGCTGCATGTGCTGCAGGGTGAGTTTACCTGTGACAATGGGAAGGGGAAAGGGTTGCTGACGGTTTCAAAACAGTCCTCCAAGACGCGCACCAAAAACATACCTCCTTCGGTCAATAGATCTGGATTATGACAAGCACCTCTCCGATGAGGGGGCCTTCATCAAACCTCAACTGCGATCTTCCCTTTGTATCCGAATCAAACGACTTATCAGAAGATAACGACCCCACATATCACCTTTTAATCCTCTCCGTGGTTCTGCGCTGGACAATCGATCCAAAACGCCGACCTTGAAGAACTTCTTGCGAGCCTTCGATATATCATGAGCGAGCAGCTGCGAATCAAACGAAATCAGAAAAATATCGAGATCTTGTTACATACCCACCCCTATTCGTCAACTTTGCCGTTTGTTTCTCTTTTCTCCTTTGTCTCCTATATCATCGCCGCCTGGGAAGAGAAAAGAAATGGATTCCCATTTGCTGCTTTACGGCCGAGCCTTACCTTTTAACGTATTGATACCACTCATCCCCCTTGTGGGCCAATTTTTTTTTTCTGCGACTTCTTCATTTTCTGTTCGCATGTGGTGGTCTAAGCAAGGAGCAGGCAGGCAAGCTGGCACTTGGAACGAATATCAATATCAATAGGCAGCATTGCTCTTTTCGGTGGTTGGATGACCCGTTGGAAATATGGACTGGATCTCATCAGGGTGATATGCCAAATTGTACATAATTAATATCCCCCTTGGCGGACGGTTAGTGTGTGTGAGTGAGTGTGCGCGCGCGCGTGAGTGCAAGAGGGGAAGGGAGGGGTGAGAGATGTCACCGTGCCAAGACCTGGTTGGATGTCTGTGAGCAGAGGTAGTTGGTAATAGACGAGTGAGCCCCTCAACCAGTGCATCGTCACCTTGATCGTATGACGAATTGTCTAATGCCGCCATCAGCTACCCCAGGCTTCTCGCCAGATTCGAGCATGACATGTGGTCATTCCAGCAACCCCTGCGCCTTGCCTACTGGAGCGGCCATTCCGGGTGCGTGATTAGATGTGGTTGCTGCTGCTGCGAGCGCCGTCGTGCCCCGGATGGCCGTCTCAGCCAAAATCATCCATGACGGCAATATTTTCTTTTCTTCTTCTCCAGTCTCGAGTCCAACCTTTCAGTCTGAGGACGTCGCGCTCAGTAAGGAGGTGGTGGTCTCTCAGAGAAGAGGAGAAGAGGTCAAGAGCTCGTCTCAGTCGACATACTGGACACGGCCACCACCTCCTCGATGTGAGCCGTCCAACGTTCTTGAGAGACCCGGATTCTCCCACAGTTCTGCATCTTGGGATCGTGCATTATAAATCACTTGTGTTCTTTTCAACGACAGCAAGAATGGAAAGAACACCTAATGAGATGAGCCATGGGTCTGTCTACCATGATAATCTCCCAGCAAGTCCCTACACCAACTGTTCAACGCGGGCTCAACTTTACGGATCCCCTCCAATACGTTCTTAAGCGAGACGACACTTTTCTCGGGCAAAGACTGACCCCCAAGGGCAATGATCAGGATCAACAACACCACGAGCCCCGGACCTTTATCTGACCAGCCAGAGTAAACGTAAGCGCTGCGAGGAGTACGAGCACCTGTCGTGGGCATCACCAGATGGCAATGTTCACGCCACGCCCACCCTGGGAAAGGGGTGGGGGTGGGTGGTCCCCGGAAGGCTCATCGAAGACGCGGGTGGGCAAAGAACAAACGCCGCATTCGTTCCTCCAAGGCAAAAAGGCGCAAATTCAAAAGTTGGAAGACTTACATAGGAGGGAGACCTTGGTTGTGAACCATCCTGTTGTCCCAAGAAAGAACCTTGCAAGGTTATCAGCTGACACCTGTCTCCGACTGTCCCGCGCTGTTAGCTGCTCGATTATCTCGATTATCGGCGCGCGCAGAGAGTATGACCCGAGAAGACATCCACAGTCGGTTGATTTTCAGCAGACAGAGTCGGACGAAAAGGCTGCTGGGTTCCAGACACTTGATTTGACGTTCTTCAATCCACTGATGCCGATTCTCACTCTGCCACGTACAAGTACATACAAGAAGTGACTCTACACGACCCTGTCCATTCTCATGACTCTTGTCCAGATTACACCCACACCACCACTACCCCGACGCCACCCGCTAAGAACGGGCCTCCTCCAGCTCCAGTTCCAATTGCCGGATCCTCTCGCTCTGCTCCGAGCTCCCGGCCGAGACTACCCTCTTTTTCAGCGTCTCGACCTCGCCCGTAAGCTGGCTGATTGCCTCGTTCTGCTTCTGCAGCTGACCACCCTGCGCGGTGATGATCTTGGTCTGCACCTCGAGGAGCTGCTTGATCTGTTCCAGAGAAGTCTCCACAGATGGTGACGCGGCGGGCGACGACTGGGCTGCTGCTGCGGGTGTGCTGGCCTTGACGGGTGACGGGGCAGGCTTGGCTTGTGCTGACCACAGGGCCGGCCCGCTGCTCTTAACGGGCGAGGCTGGCTTGGCAGGTTCTGAGCGGAGGGGCAAGGCTTTAGACGCGGGCTTCTGCACCTCCTCGAAGCTAGAGGTTTCGGCTTCCTCGTCCTCGTCCTCCTCGTTGTCCTGGAACTTGGAGGCAGCTGCGGCCATGGAACCTTTCTGCTGCGCCATCGACGGTGGTGGTGCGCGAGCAGCAACAGGAGTAGGTTCAGGCTCCTTGGGCGCAGGCTTAGCAGCGGGAGCAGGAGTTGGGGCCGGTGCAGGGGTAGGAGGCTTGTAGTCGGCCGCAACCTCCTTGGGGGCGCTGCCCTCGTACACGCTCTCGAGATCGATCTTGGCAGGGAGCGCTGTCTTTCCCGATAGCCACTCCTGAGCAGAAACGGCGGGCTTGCTACCAGTGCACGGCGGGTAGATGTCGGACTGGAAAGTCTCAGCCCGGCGGGGAACGGTGAAGGAGATAGGTTCGATGTAGGAATCATTGACGGTTTTGTACGCGCGCATAACCTCATTCTCGTGTAGCTTCCTATAGGTCAGCAAAATGCCCGGAGCCATGGGAGAGCAGATGAACACATACGTTGACGCCGCGCTTGGGCACGAAAGCGATGCCTCTCTGTGGGTCTCCAGACTTGTACTCGGACAAAAACTCGAACTTGTCGTTCTCGTACTCGAAGTACCGGATGTTGCCATCGCCCTTGCCGGCAAGGTACAGACAATTCGTGCCATCATCCCAGAACGGCATGCAAACACCACTGATCGAGTCCAGGTTCGTGAAACCGCCAATCGGCTTATCCTGGCCGGGCTCCCACAGCGCCATCTGGCGGTCGCTCATGCGCGAGAAGCCCGTTGTCGCGATACGGTTGTGCTCGCCCATCCAGACCGCCCGAGAGTTCTTCGCGCCCTCATGGCCGGGGCCTACGTGCGCCGGATTCTCCTGACGAACATCCCACACGCGAAGCTTCTTGTCTCGGGAGGTGGTCACCAGCAGGTTGCCGGTGGCGTTCCATGACAAGGACTGGACGATGTCGCTGTGCTTCAGCTGCAGGGGCGCCTGCCCGGTACTGATGTCCCAGAGCTTGATGGAGAAGTCGCCCGAGGCAGAGGCCAGTATGTTCTCAGCGGCGGGGTTGAAGAGGACTTGGCCGACCTTTCTGTGTGACTGTCAGACTGTCTCTGGTCCAATTTCTCATGTTCCTCCTCATGCCTGGTAGCTCCTGTGTATGCCATACCTCGTATGCCCGGCCAGCTTGCTCATGGGCGAAACGTCCGCCGGCTCCTCGGCGTCGGTGAAGAGTGTGAAGTCCTTGGGGACCTGCCATATGAAGATCTTGCCATCGTCGGAGCCGGATGCGATGACGTGGTCGTTGAAAGGGTGCCTAGCAGCCACAACATTAGCTCGTGGAACGAGCACGTGGCCCCATCGCCATGGGGTGTTGTAGAGTTCGTCAGGGCTTCAGTAGGGCGGGTATCTTCCTTACCAGTCGGTATCCAAGACAACAGCAGTGTGCCCACGGAACAGAGGTATTTGGTCGGGCAGCTTCCCCCTCTCGTTCACGGGGATGACAGCGAATGCGCCACCACCGCCAGACTCCCAATTGACCGACAGGTACTCGGGATTGGCCTAGTAACTCGAGTATACATCGTCAGCGATCGAGTTCGACGAGGCGACGAGGTGAGGTTCGATGAAGAGCTGCGGGGGGTGCTCGCGCTGACCTTGACCACTGTTACCCCAGGGAGTTAGCCATTTTTCTTCGAAGAGGCGCAGGCGAGTAACAAGGCATGGCCCAGAAGCCCCTCTATTGGTGCCCCTGTCACGGCCGTACCTCGCGACTGGGCAAACAAGAAGGGCGGAACGGTGCTCCCAGAGTTACGTACAGTTGGTATCCCACGCATTCCTACTGATGTGGAGGTTATCGTAGCAGAATTCCTTCCTGGTCGACTTGCCAAAGACGTGTCCTACAAATGGCCAAATCGCGAATGGTCAGAAAATCCAGAAGAAAGTATGAGCTGCTGAAGATCAATCGAGCTCGCGTGTGGCCTCAAGGTCGGTCGATCGGTGTAGGTACTCACGATATTTCGACGCGCGCACGAATCGGCCAGACATTGGTGCTGGAGCTCGGGGGTAGGCAGGGCAAGGCAATGGAAGTGGCTTCGTAGAAGTAAAGGATAATTACGGGTCGTGTGTCTGAAAGAGTAGAAAAGAAAGAATAGTTGGCGATGCTGTCAGAAGGAAGCAGACGGACGTAAAGGGGGTTATGGCCAGGTTAATAAGGGTCGCAGGGGGGGTGGAATGGGTGGACTGCTGGTCCTAGCACGTTGGAGCGGGAACTCTCCACACCAAACTTCCACACCTCCCACATCCTAAGCTTGCATAAACGCGCTGGCCCCCTCCGTGACCGCAAAGAGTTTCACAAGCACTGACTTTGCGCAAGTCACTACAGATACCTGTCACAAGCAAGAGCGCAGCCCAGATCCTCGTCGCATCATGACCAAAGTTTAAGTAGTAAGTAGTAGTTCACCGTTCTACGTCAATTGCTATGCTCAATCATTTAAGAATACAGTCTGGTCTAGGTAAACCGGCAGAAATAGACAACACTCTTCTGATCCGCACCATGCGCAGTGGGAACGTTGCTGTGAATCAAGCCCGCCCGCTGGCAATGTGTGATACCTGCGCCATGGCTGTCCCGGCACACCCCCAAGTATACAGACAGGTGGTGAACCTCTCGACAGTGAGCGAACCAGTGCGGGATCTATGTACGCCATCGCGCTTCCGTAGTAAACAGCCGTATCCCTCCTCATGGTATTTCCCTTTCACTCGCACTCGCGCCCAGACGCCACATGAATAGAATAACGTAAATAGTAGCGTAGACATCCGTTTCATCCATTCCTTGAGATTGAACTCCAGTTTTCAGCCCGGACCTAGACGCGATCACCACCCCGGAAGAGCACTCTTGACGTGCTACACATCATCGCTATCCTCGCTACGGGGAGCGCTGCTGGCCCCGCCGTTCGTATTGCTCGCCGAGTTGAGGTTCAGCTTGATCCGAGGCTGTGGTGTACTGGCGCTCGTAGTTGGCGGGGCCGAGGTGTCCTTCTGCGACCCGCCGTCCTCCAGCTCGTTGAGCTCAGGGTGCTCCGACAACTGCTGCTCCAAGTTCACGGTAAAGAAATCCTGCCATAACTGTCAGTAAATCTGCCATCTGGATTAGACACGTACAATTCAATGCTCAACATACCTGAATCGTGATGGCGTCCTGGTGGATCAAAGCGCTGTCGTCATTGTACGTCTTGCAGTTGTTGCACATGAGCTCGATGTCCCGGCGCATATCACCGAGGCTGTTATATTCCTCCTTCTTGATCTTTTTCTCGATGTTATTCATGCAGATCGGGGTGGTGATGACGACGTAGTAGTCGGCATAGTCTCTCTTCGAAGGCAGTTTAATAAACGGTCCAATGATGAGACGCTTGGGAGGCTCGTCGTCCTCATTTTCCTCCTCCGGGTCCGGATCAGGATCGTCCACCTCGAGATTCATCAGCTTATCGAATAGAGCGCGCAGACTCCGTTGCAGCACCGCCCGTCGCTCGCGATTGACCTTGCCGTCACCATTGGCGGTAGCAACAACCTTCGGCCGTCCCTGGAGACCGCGCCGCTTCTTTGGTGGAGGCTCATCGTCACCCTCTTCCGCCTTCCTCTTCTCGACATTCTTACTACCAGGCTTGCGCCCGCGCTTCTTGACTGGTGTCTCCTCGGGAGGCTCCTCGGAACTGTCTCTGCTCGGTGCAGGAGAGCCTTCGGAGCCGGCCACCCCTCCAACCTTCTTTTGCCTGTTCCGCTCTCGCTTGTCCTTCCGCGCTTGCTTTCTTGCAGCTGCAGCCTCCGGAGAGTCCTCGTCGTCATCGACGGCCATGAGCCACTGCTCCTCGGTCAAGCCATCATCGTACCGCACCTTGGTCCTCTCACGAGCACCACGTCCAAGAATCACATCCGTATCCTCAGGCTGCTCTGGGTTTTCTTCGTTGAGATAGATTTCGGGCAACTCCTCCTCGGTCATGAGACGCGGGACTTTCTTGCTCCCAGGCGCGTTTCCATAGGTCATGTCTTTCTGTCTCTCCTCGTCAAGCTTCTGGAATGTAACAAGTTCGTCGTCATTCCGCGCGAGAATCATGTTGAGCTCCTCGTCGTCCATCTCCTCCTGCTCACCAGCCTCTGCGGCTTCTGCGGATTCCAACAGGGTTCGGAGCATAGCGTCACGCTCAGTCTCAGAGGACTTGTGATCGAAACGACCAGCTTGGATGACCTTGCCGTCCATGTCGAGCTTGTACCTGGCTCGCTCCAAGATCTTCTCTTCGACAGAGTTTGAACTTATCAAGCGCAAAATACGGACTTCGTTCTTCTGTCCAATGCGATGCGCACGATCCTGAGCCTGCAGATCCTGGTGAGGATTCCAGTCCGAGTCGTAGATGATGACGGTATCGGCAGTCTGGAGATTGAGACCGAGACCACCGGCACGAGTCGAGAGCAGGAACATGAAATAAGGCGAGTCGGGCCGGTTGAACTCGTAGAGAAGCTCAGAACGCTCATCGGATTTCGTAGTACCGTCGAGGCGAAGGAAGCTGATGTTTCTCAGGCGGAGGAAATCCTCCATAATGTCCATGATCGCTGTCATTTGAAAGAACATGAGGACACGGTGTCCGGTGGCCTGATACTTCGGTAGAATGCGGTCCAGAAGCTCGAACTTGCCGCAAGTTCTCCACAACAAATCGTTGGAGATACTGGCAGGGTTCATCTGGTTTTCAACCTCATCGAAAACGAAGGGGTGGTTGCAGAGCTTCCGGAGTTGCATCATCATATTACTGAGACCTTTTGCAGTGGTCTTGCCACCTTTTCCGTCGCTAACAGCAAGCTTGTTGTGGAAGAACATCTGCTTGTACAGCCGGGCCTGCAGAGCGGAGAACTTGCACTTGATGACCTTTTCGGTCTTGTCAGGCAAGTCCTTCTCGACGTCCTTCTTCAGACGACGGAGCAAGAAAGGACGCAGAACCTTGTGCAGACGACGGATGACGAGGATTTGCTCTTCTTCTGTCAATTCCATCTTGTCTTGACTTCCGGTGTTGGCGAAGGGAGTATTGAACCACTCATCGAAGGTCTTGGCAGATTTGAAGATGTTGGGCAAGGTGAAGTTGAGCATGGCCCACAGTTCTGACAGGTTGTTTTGGAGAGGAGTACCGGTGAGGATGAGACGGTATCGGGTGAAATAGTATTGCTGAATGGTGAAGCTCAACTTCGAGTTGGCATTCTTCATGCGGTGACCTTCGTCAATGATCATGTGGAACCACTTGATCTTGCTCAAAATGTTGCGGTCTTTGATGATGTACTCGTATGTTGTTAGGAGCACCTGGAATCGCCCTTGACGAATCTTGTCCTGCTGCAACTTGCGCGCGTTCGGTGGTCCCTTGTACACTACCTTCGCCACGGTAGGTGCCCACTTGTCAAACTCCAAGTTCCAATTGGTCAAGGTACTCAAAGGGACGATGACGAGGTAAGGACCATTCTGGGCCTTCCTCTCGATCAGGTAAGTGATCAAGCTGATGGTCTGAATCGTTTTGCCGAGACCCATCTCGTCTGCAAGGATACCGTTGAGGCTGTTGTTGTACAATGAAATCATCCACTGCAGACCCTTGATTTGGTACTCCTTCAGCCTGCCGCCCACAAGCATGTTGGCCTGCTCGGTGACCTCTTCCTTGACCTTGTGAGCAACAGCGTAGTAGTCGATCTTGCCTCTGCTGTCCTCGTCTTCTTCCTCGTCTTCGCTCTCCTCCTCGTTGAGGAATTCGCCGCTCTCATTGCCGAAGCGCTCTGCGGCAGCCCGTTGCTGAGCCTTGACAGATGAAGCGAGCTGGTGCAAGAAGCCATCCGTCTGCTTGAGAAGATGAGTGATACGGGTATCCTTCGCCTGGTCGAGCAGCTTGAGGTAGGCCTCTTCATCGTTGGCCTTGAGAGCCTGCAGACGCTGCTTTGCATTGCGCTCAATACGCTTCTGTTCTTCCTTCTCGATATTAAAGTGGTGTTGATACATCAGCTTGCCCATCTTGCCCATCTTGTTCTGCTGGCTCGTACCCGTGGAGAAGATCTCATTCCGGTGGTTGAAAACAGCGGACAAGAAGTCGGAGTGCTTCTTCTTCTCACGGTTCTCCCGAGCATCCCGCTGCTGCTTCTCCAATTTCTCGGTGATGCGAGCCTCCCTAACACTCTGCTTCTTCAACCGCCGGTATTGACTGCGGTTCGTAGTGGTAGCAAGGTTATCATACTGCATCATCTGGCGCCCGATGAGCTCACGCAGTTTCTTCTGTTTCGAATACAGAGCGAGCGACTTCATCTCGATTATAGCCTTGCGCCTGAGGCTGTCATCAACGACAAGATTCTCCTTGGAAGCGTCCCAATGCGCGAGATCGCCAGGCTGGCTTTTCAACTCATTGTACCGGGCGCTCATCCGGTTGTACACTATCCTCTCCCGATCTGCCCTCAGCTGGTCAAAGTCGATGCCGGGAGGGAACAGGCCAGGGATGAACAGACGGTCCGCACGTCGTGCATGCTTGAACAGGTCGACAGCATCCCCCAACATGGTCTCGGGCCCCTTCAGTTTCTTAAACGAGTGCTCCTTGGGCAAAGGAGTGTTTTCTTCCGGCTTGGACGCCTCGGTGCTGCTGGGCACAGCCTTTCCCGGCACCTGCTGCGGACCTGGGGTCGAGGAAGACTGCGCCGCTTGTTGTGCAATCGAAGCTTGGCGCCGTTGGCGTTGAGCAACGAGGGCCTGCTGCATCGGGGCGGGCACCCCAAAATCTTTGCTGAGCATCTTAAACGCTCCGATCTGTTGCCTGAGCAGGGCCAAGTGTTGCTGAGTGAAGTGACCAGTAGCAGCGCGTACCGGCGCCGCACCGGCCGCGCTCGAGGGTTCACTACCAGGTGCAGTTGGAAGAGCCGAGGCCCCAAGGGATGTCGACGGGGACTGAGATGCCTGGGTGCCCAATGGAGCACCATTCGGACCAGGTTGACCAGGTTGACCATCCATTCCAGCACCGTTTGTGGCGGTTTGCTGCTGCTGCTGCTGCTGCTGCTGCTGAGCCTGCATCTTTTGGAACTCCATCTGCTTCTTCCGCAGAGCCTGTTGTTGCTGGAAACTCATCAAAAAGTTCTGTGTCTTGATGTACTCGGGATCGTTGGGAGGGGTGTTGTTCTTCTTCATCTCCTGGAATTTCTACAGAATGTCAGCAAGATAGACGCCCCACAAAGGGTCACCCAGCAGGAGGACAACATGGGCAAACATACCTGGAAGACATCCCTAACCTGCTGTTGGGTCAGGTTGGCGGGCAGACTGGGTAAACCAGCGCCCGGAAACTGGATCGGGCCCGCAGACTGAACCGAAGCCATAGTGCGATTGGTGATGTTACTGTCGGCGAGGGCCAAGTATTATTCCAATCGCAGATCCATCAAGCAACGCGCTTTATATGGAGAGAAAAATAATTGGTGCAAGCACGACACAAACGAAGGAGGGACCTCAAAGGGCGACGCGATGAAGTTCAGGATAAAGTCCGGCGCGTCGTCGGTGGACGAACGGACGTGTCGATGAAGAGTGGGGGTCGACTGGTTTGGGAAACAGCGGCGGTTGACCTTTGAGAGAGCAGATGCGACTAGGGCTGTGTCGCGTCGAGAATGGACCCTGCCGAGTTTAAAGCGACGGGTGTGGTCGGTGAGCTTGCGGTGGAATTGAGTTGCGATGCGATGCGCCCGACAGTTGCTGGTTGGCTGCAGTGGGGGTAGTCGAGGTAGGATAGGCCGTCGCGGTAGGTGAAGGCGAAAAAAGGCTGGGGACGTTGCAGGACGGAATCGAAGAAAAAGTGTAAAAGTCGGCCTAGTGGGGGGTGGAATGACCGTTGCCTGCAGGAAAGGCGCGAAAAAATCGCGTGCCGTGAAGTTTGCAGGGCAGCTCTAGATGGTTTATCGATGAATCCAAGCTGTTTTGGCGATGCGCAGGCTTCGCTTTCGATGGAGTCACCGGGCGCTTGGTGAATGAGAACCTGAATGGATTGACCACGGGCAGGTTGCGGGCGGCAATGCACACGCCTTGGAAGGATATTGGCCTCAGGCCACCAGCTTTTCGCCGGTTTGCTTGCACGGATCACACGCTAAGTGGGGCGCAGCAGCCAATCACAGTTACTTGAGCTTACTAAAGCCATCATCCCTGTTTTGACTATGGAAGCTCGGAGCCGATGCGCCTACCCAAAGTAGTCTCAGGCCAATTCAGGGGCTGGTTCTGGAAGCGGCCTGGCGGCCAGTGCGGCCTGGCGGCCAGTGCGGCCTAGGACGACAATGTAGGTGTCGTTCCAAACGGTCAGGACGAGCATTGGAATTGGCTTGCAGTTCCGTACTCTGCAAGCTAGAACCAATTTCTAGAATAAAACTATCTCTTCACCCTCTTCTTGTCCGGCCCTTCCTCCTCCTCATCACTCAACTCCGCATACTGCGTCACCGGCTGAGTCTCCTTCCATGCATTCGTGAACAGCGGATCCTTCTTCGCGACATCTGCGTACTTCAACAGCGCCTCTCTCGGGTCCTCGTGCAGCATCTTCGACAGCGGAATATTTTCCTCAATGTGCTTCTCATCTGGCTGACTCCGCATGAACGGCGTGATCTGCTGCACCTGCGGCCGCCTGGGGTCCAACGACTTGCCCGAGTTTGTGACGCCGCCCTTGCCTTTCCGTTGTTGAGAAGACAATGCGCCAGGAGTGATGATGCTATCGGCTGATAGACTCAGAGTCTGATCCATCGTTAGGGCCGGGTTGTCGTCGATGTGGCGCTTCTTTGGAGCCTTGCTCATGACGTCGACGGCTCCTCGCTGGGACATTGTTGGGTTATAGAGGACGTGTGTTTCGGCGTTTGCGGAGCCGGTGATGATCTGGTTGAGTCTTGGGTGCCAATCTACCACGATAATTGGCACGCCTGGTGTAATTGTTGTGACGTGCTCTGGCTTGAGGTTGCCTGGGTTGAGGATGTGTAAATGGCCGGATGCCGAGCCGGTAATGATGCTTGTCGAGTTGGGCGAATACTTGATGTTGGTCATGGCAAATCTGTCAGACGTGGATGGGTGTTCGACCGACACCAGCGGCTCTTTGAATTTCCGCGTGTCCCACAGCTTAATCAGGCCATCACCACCTCTTGTCACCACCATTCGACCATCAGAGCTGATATCCACTCCTCCGGTCCAAGTGTCAGGTTTGTGTGCCTCTCGGATTTCTGCCGTAGGTCGCGTGAATGGCCCATTCCCACTGTACATGACCAGCGACCCGTCCAGCGCAGTTGACACGAGAACATGGTTCCCTCCCGACGCTGGTACACCCCACGTCACCGCAGTCATCCTCGTCCGCCCTGCATTGCCTGCCGCTTTCGACTTGAAGACAATGACCTCCTTCTGACTCCTCTTATTGTTGATGTCCCATATCCGGAGCGTGCTGTCCGAGCCCGCCGTGACGCAGAGATTCTTGTCCGTAGGATGCCACGTGCCTGTCGTCACCTCCCCAACATGCCCCTTCGTATTATTCATATCCCTCAGATACATATCTCCCTTGACAAACTCCGTAAGAATGTCGCCATCCCTCGACATGATCTTAGCCTGCGGATGCGCCGATACGCACAGGAACACGCTGCCCGACTGCGGGTTGAACTGCACGAGGTTGATGGGATGTGACTCGGCCGCCATGGCAGAGCTGTTCGTCGCCCATGGATCGACGGTCCGGAAGGCACGCAGGGTCGTCGGCGTCATCGAGGCAAAGTCGTGCAGCTTGATCGTCCCGTCCAGAGAGCCCGTCGCGAGCCTCGACCCAGAGGGATCTAATGACACGCTCGTCACGGTTCGGTCGTGCGTCTTGAGCACCAGCTCGTGCGACACGGGGTATTGATCTTCGTCGTCGTCGTCATCGTCGTCATCGGACGAGTCATCGTCGTCGCTGTCGCCGCCATCAGAATCTGACTTGTCTGCGCCTTTGGATCCTCCAGCTGTCACCTGTTTCTGTGGTTGCACCTTGGGTTTGTCTGCCGTCCGCCGGCTGCGGTCTATCTGGGCGGCGATATCTGCCTCCTTTGACTTCTTGCCGAAGGATGTTGGTAGGAATGCCCGTAATGGGTCATCTTCTGCTAGCTCGGGCTGCTCGATCTCGAATTCCTCGTTGTCGCTCATGTTTGCGCGTTCGTTGCGCTGTGCCGCGGTGCTTGACGTAGGTGGCAAGTTGTGACGCTCTGAGAAGCTTAACAAACTTCGCAGTGATGCGGGAGATTCTCCGTAAAGACCTAAGGGAAAACAGAACTGATACGGATCACCTGGACGTTTGAACGTGGAAATGTCGTCAGGGGAAACTTTCATCAATTTGTTTTAACGCCGAGCGGCGGGCATAGCCGAACGTCTTCTTTCAAAACCCCTGGCCCCTGCCCGCCTCACCTCCTCCAGCTAGCTCCCCACAGCTCGCCAATCTCAGTGCCCCACGCATGACGTCCGATTAGGTAGTAATTATCACCACCAACCATGCCTCCAAGCAATCCAAAAAGGAACTCTCCTCAAGCCTCGCACACAACAACCTTGCTCTTGTTCTTCGTCATCCTGATCGCCTTCTTCCCGGGAATCTTCCACTACCTCTGGACACTGCCACTGGGACTTCTATCCGCCTCGTTCCCGCCATTCAACCCGCTTCGCACCACGCCCCCACCAATAACCGACACCGACACCGACTCGCCCGGCTCAGCACACTCCGTCGCGATGGGCTCCTGGTTCCAGAAGCAATTCACGCTGCCCACCAAGTCGCGGGGTTCGTACCTCATCACCGACCACGTCGTCAGCTCGCTGCCGGAGCTCAAGGAGTACAAAGTCGGTCTGCTGAATCTGTTCGTGCAGCACACGAGCTGCGCGTTGAGCCTGAACGAGAACTGGGACGATGATGTCCGCGCCGACATGAGCGATGCGCTGGACCGGATCGCGCCAGAGGCTGGGCCCAAGGGAGAGGATCTGTATCGGCATTCTGCTGAGGGTCCTGATGATATGCCAGCTGTAAGATCCTTTCTTTCTTCCCTTTTTTTGTATGGGTTCCCCTGCAGATTGTCTAATGCATACTACTAGCATGTCAAGTCCGCGCTTATCGGTGCGTCTGTCACGATACCAATCCGGGATGGGAAGCTCGCAACAGGTACGTCAGGTATTTCTTACGGTATCAAGGACCGACAAACTAATACAGAACCATAGGCACATGGCAGGGTATTTGGTACCTGGAATTCCGGGCCGTGAAGCATCAACGACAGGTGGTTGCAACCATCCAAGGAGAGAAGAAGGCATAGAGTTCGAGTAATCATCAAGTTCATATCATTTCTAGTGCAGTGGTGCCTATTTTCTGCATGTCCAGCCCCAACTCCTTGTGACCGATGCAGCTCCTGCAAATCCATTCCGTCAGTCCATTTCCTTGGTGGCGTTGAAGGCCATCTTCGACCAGGTACTTGTGGTAAGTCCAAGTAGTGATGCGCTGCAAGGTATTCGTGAGCCCTGTGAATGGCCCTACTCAGAGCCCTCCTCTTTCATGTTGACATCGTCCCCTGCCAGAACCGTGTTCTGGAGCGCGTCTCGGTCAACCGGCTTGCCGCATGGGGTCTGAGCGACCACCTTGCCGTTCTCGTCGACAAATTCGAAGTTGTAGCGGCTGAGAAGGTGTGGTATGGCGGACAGTTGGGGCCCGTAGCGTTGGGAGTTGTCGTAGAGCTCGAAGAGGGGGACGGCGAGGAGTTTCATGTTCTTGGGTACGCTAAGCACCTCTGCAGTAGACAGAGTGTCAGTGGCCCGGTGCGATCTGTGTAAAAAAAATTCACGGTGACTTACTGGACTGTGGTAACTTGATGATGTAGAGCTTCTTGCACTCCTTGGGACGTGTGACGTGGGCTGGAACGAAGGGGTACATGAAGGTCTCGAAGTTGGGTCTCCACCATTGGGCAAGGCAGTCGCCAATCTCCCAATCGCCCTCGACCTGGCCATCGCCCAAGCTGCCGATGGGAGCCAGGCGCTCGTCCAGGCGCTTCTTGAAACCCTCCAATTCGTCATCCTCGGGCTTGAGGTAGTCGCCGGGCAGCTTGAAGAAGGCGTTGGCGATCTGCAGCATCAGGATGTGGGGGTGATTGTGCTCGTGGCAGACGAGGATCCCCTCGCAGGTACGGCGCATGCCATGTTTGTTGTAGTGCTCCTCCAGACGCTTGAGCCGGGCCATGACGCTGGGGTCCTCCTCAGGCTGTGTCTCCTTGACGCCGAAAGTGTAGTTGGACAGTGGGTACAGGCGGATGGTTTCTGGCTGGTTGGCCTCGAAGGGCAAGGGAATGATGGGCGGCTTGGATGACTGCAGCTTGTCGGGCGCAATCGTCGACATTTTGAAGGTCGCGAGATCGCCTCGCGTGTTGAGTAGTTGAGGCGGATGGGACAGAGAGGAGTGCTGTTGTTGAAAGAGGCGTAAAGAGAAGCTCCCACAGCTGCGAGCTGGATGGAGATTGGCGAGAGGGAGATGAAGCAGAAAGAAGTTGGAAATTCGGAAGTCAGAGTTGGTTATCAGACCGAATTGGACAGCGTTTGAGGAGAAGTTGGGTTCGTTCGATACGGAAGTTGTATAAATAGTCGTAGATGGTTGATTGTCGTCATGTAGATCTTCTTAGTGGTGTAGTTGCAAGCAGGTTAGGTAGGTAGGTACCCAGGTAGTTCCAGCAGATAGTGAAGTGCATAGATTAGAGTTCTGCATGCAAGCCAAGCTCCTAGCTCCTAGCTCCTAGCTCCTAGCTCCTAGCTCCTAGCTCCCAGCTCCCAGCTCCTACAGCCTCAGCCTTGCAAATATAGGGAACAAGCCCTATTACGTCCCTAAAGCTATCCGGATTATTTAATAATACTAAAAGAAAGGAAAGAAATAAGCTAAAGGCCTTTATTAAAAGCAATATACTAATATTATTCTACATATTACTATTAATTTCTTATTAGGCAACTATATAATATTATAATATATTAATTATATATAGCTTAAGGCTAAAGATCTTTATTATATACTTTAAAGGGTAGAGACCTATTATAGGACTATCTGCCTTAGGTCCTATTAATTAACTTATTAATAGGGATAAATAAGACCTTATAAGAAAGCAGAATATTCTTTATAATATATATATAATACTATAACCCGTTTATATACTTAATTAAATAGACTGCCTTTATACTCTTCTATTGCTAGCAGATTAAAGGAATAGAGAAGTTCTCTTATCTTAAGGATCGAGTATTATAGCTATAAGTTAAGCTATTCTACTCGAATACCTATAAGCTAAATAAGCCTATCTCTTCTTAAGCTATTAAGAAGAAGACGAAAGAGAGATTTAGGCTTATAGGCATCCAGTTAAGCTATATTTTATATATTAAGCGGGTTGCTATTATCTATAATATAAATATCTTATATTATAGTTACTACTCTTAGCAAATTATAAATAAGTAGCAGAAAGAGAAGCTAGATATTATATATTACTCCAATATTCAATAAAACTTTATAAGGGCAGTTATAGGCTTTAAGCCTTTATATACTAAAGGCTACTTTATTACTTATAATATTATTAAGCTCTATCCCTAGCTTTAGTTATAAGTCTTCTTAAAGCTTAATAGCTAATATATAATTATCCTTCTTCTTTTATAAGAGATATATTATTATATAAGATCTTCTTTAATAATCGTCCTTATTATTATATTAGTAGGGGTTCTTATATAACGGGTATAACTTAGTCGTCCTTATCTTCCTCTTACTTATTATCTAGTAGTTTATAATACGGTTATATATATATATATATATATATCTAAACTTCGTTAATCTATTTATTATATCGAGGATTATATCTTAGCCCTTATATACCTAGATCTTATATAGTCTTTA
>MUZH01004155.1:0-49566 GCA_003012965.1 Juglanconis oblonga | reverse complement strand
CCCCACTGCAGACCCGGTGGTAGAATCGACGGACTATATACATCACACTCAAGATGGATACAACAGTCCAAGGCAACAGATCCTTCGAAGGTGTTTCAGTACGGGAGAAGGGCAGAAGAATGGGGACAGACAGGTGTAGGAGACAGGACAGCATCACTGGCAACTACTTCGCACCACGCTGCGACCCCAGTCTTGCGAACCAGGAGAAAGTCTCCCAGAAGACAGCGGCAAGTCCCGAGATCAGACTGTATCAACTCGGTCGCGAGAAGACTGATTTGGCAGAGGCAAAGGCTGCTCTGAGCAAGGAGAGGAGGGACGACATGGCCCAGCAGCAGGCTCAGCAGGCTGATCTGACCAGAGAGAAGGGCGAGATCCTCGGAATCAGTACGGTGCTCACCAGCAGAAGAAGCGCAATGCCATCGATGACATGTAGGACCGCCAGACGCGAAGCAACAACTCAAAGGGCACACGGCTCCAACGCGAGAACCACATCCCTCTTCCAAACTCCACAATGACTGGCTGACTTTCACGCCACCTCAGGCTTCCACGAACCGACCACTGTCTTGGACATTCTACCTAGGATGGCGTGGCCAAGCGACAGCGAAGCACCTGGAGAAGGACCATCACGTACTTGGATCCTCAAGGCACGGAGACATTCCATCACTCCGTCCACCAGCGGCGATCTCCTGGGTGGTCTCAATGTTGCCATGGCAAATCAGCATTCTACACCTCAGTGAGCGCAGTCTTCCACTTTGGCAGTAGACCTCTTGAGGACTCAGCCATTGCAGACCCCTGCATCAAAACCGCCGATGGCCACCGCACATGGAATCCGACTGCTTCGGGACAGCAAACCTTCAGCCTTCGCAGAACTAACATAGGCTGCCGTCGCCCCAAGAACTAGACGCACACGGCAACGCAATGATCCTTCTCCAATCCTCAGGCAAGTAAGTCAGGAGGACATGGATTCTCTCGATGACTGACACGTTGAGCACAAGGCCGAAGTTTTCTGCAGAGACCACGCTAGCTAACTTCACTTGAATGGCTGGAACAATGACAACTGAAGAAAGGCTTCTTCAGTGTGCAGCACGGCCCCAGGACCCATGAGGACGATCCAAACTTCCTCAACTGAGCGTACCTCTGATACATGATGTGTAGCAGAACCAGGGAGGTCAAGATGATATCAGGGCTATAAATGAGAGATCAGTCATGAAAGATTCAGCATGAGGATATATACATATTGAGCTCAGTGAAGGAGGATATAGCAGGGAAGGATGTGTAATTGAGAAGACACCTGCCATTACAACGGTCTCTTAACGCGATGTGCCTTCACTCGAATCGCAGCATATTTCCCATAATCTCCCCTTATAATCGCCTCACCTAGATAATACGAGGATCTAATGAGACCGAGGCCAGTACACAGGGGTACTGTTCCATAGTCCCGGCCGGATCTTGCGAATCGTCCTACTGTCCGTACTGTGAGACCTGGCGTAGCATTGAAACCAAACGTCTTACGGTACCCAAGCTGTCATGTCAGCGTGCCTGTCATAATGTCCAGCCGGTCACGGGACCAAGCGTCTCGTGAAACCCAGCATGCCACGAGAGCTGAATTTGTTCTCAAATACACCACGAAACCGAGGGACCTGAGGCTCACGTCCGTCCCAAGCGTAACTGCTAGCAGGGGACAGTCTTCACCAACATCTCACACGGGTCCGCACGCACAAGACTTGGGCAAGTTGCTCAATGAACGCCATTGTTCTCGAAGTAACTCACTACATCAGCCACGTCAGTTATTCGTAGCCCTCAGGAACCGCATGTCACCAACGTTGAAATGTTGACCTCTAAAATGGACCTCAACCTTCACATTGCCCCGAAGGATCAAAGAAAGTCGCGGTGAGTAATGGGTCTATCACCGATTTAATCTTCCTGAGCACGAAAATTGAAAAAGACCATGGAGTTAAGGGTCGTATTTCAGAGTGTTGGCCAGGGTCATGTCAGTCTGCGGTGCGGTGCGCTCGTCCATTTGCACACAAGTTCGGGGTCCGGGAAAGGGGGGGGGGGCGGCATTAGGAACCTTCACGGGACCAGCAAAAGGAGGGCAACGGCTGACTTTGTCTCTCGGCAACTGGAGCTTTGTTCAACGTTTTTTTGGTCGTTGTAGGTGTATCATTGCCATATCGCTTTTGGTATGGCCACGCCTAAGCTGTGAAGAGCAAGCCCTGAACTCCGTTTGACATGCCTGAGAATCCCAAACCACCTTGCCTCATCAGGTCGAAATTTTGTTTACTCTTCAGGAACTATAAAGCTGTCAGCATCATCTCCACGGACATGTAGACCATCCCACAACCCAGGAACCGAAGGTTGGCACGCAGGCGTAGCTAGTATCAGTGGGTACTCACTGTCAATCTCGCCCGCCGCAATCGCATCGCTGATGGCCCTTGGGCTCTTGCCGTCAACCTGGCAGCCCACGCTGAACGCCGTGCCCAGGACCTCCTTGACAACGCCCTCGAGGCTCTTGGAGAAGCTCTTGAACCGCATCGTCCGCGCGATCTCGATGATCTCGTCCAGAGGGACAGACTTGCTGTGCTTGATGTTCTTCTCCTTCTTGCGGTCACGAGGAGGCTCCTTCAGGGCGCGAATAACCAGGGAGGAAGCGGTGGGGACGACGGAGACAGCGGCCTGACGGTTCTGGATGGTGAGCTTGCAGGTGACACGGAGACCCTTCTATTTGGTTGAGACACGTTTGTAAGCTTCAATGTTCCCTTCTCGTTGTGACAGGTTCGTGATGGGGTGGATTCGGTGTCGTTCGTGAAAGTGGGGGAAAGCAGATTCGTACCCAGTCGCCGGTAGCCTTCGCAATATCTTCTCCGACCTTCTTGGGAGAAAGACCCAGGGGACCAATCTTGGGAGCCAGGGCGGAGGAGGCACCGACCTCACCACCGGTGGCGCGGAGGTAGCTATTCCCAACACGTCAGCATCATCTGTTCTGCCCATCTCGAGTTTCTTGATCGTTTTCGCCTTGCGGCATCGGTATCGAGTTTGTCGTCGTCGTCGGTGGCGGGGCATGGGAAGAGGGGTGGGTTTTGCGCGTACATGACCTTCACCTCATTGGGGTCGAACTTGGGAGCTTTTCATCGACGGATCATTAGTATTGACGTGCCTCTGTGGAACAGCTGACCTTGAGAATGAGGACTCACGCATGTTGACTGATTTGGCGAGGGATTGACTGTGGTGGGTTTGGGTTGAAATCGTTCGTCAAATCCAAGTCCGAGGGAAATGGAAATTCTTGAGAAGGTGACCTTGCCGCCAACGAAATTTGGTGTGCGGCAGGAGCGTTCTGGATCACGTGGGGGATGGAGCCCCACTCTAAATGGCAGTTGAAAGGCGCTGACTGGCTGAGTGAGTTCGCTTGCCTAGCGCGCCTTCCCTGACATACGCCGCCTGCTTTGTTGAGTGTTGGATCAGGTACCCGACCTACCATGTATGTCAAGAGTTCATTCAGATAACATGTGAATGCTGAAGCGATACGATGTGCAGGAATTTCTACGCAAGAATAAAATCGGGTGAAGATGGCGGGGGAAAGACTGGCAGCATCGAAAACGGTTCGACAACTAGATGTGGGTCTCCGTCGTACCGGGGTACTCTGGTAGATAGGTACTTTTGCTGTAGTTCATGTGAAAGATGAGCAGCACTTCAGGCATGCTGCATTCTTCTACCTTCGCTATTCCACATCCCTTTCAAACGGAAGAACACAGGGTCAAAATCATCATTGCTGGGGTGAAGCAGATAATACGTGAGAACACTGGCCCAACCAACTCTAGTATTGCCCCACGCTCCAGGTTCGGTCCACCGCGGCGAGGCACACGCATGATTGACTCTAGACTTTTAGAATTCCTTATTAGCCACACTAAGCTTCGCTCTCCTTCCCACTTCCACATACGAGGAGCACTCAGTATATGTGCTAATTGGTGCCGCTAACAGCCAGCCTGGAACGTAGATGTCAGTAAGAATCACAATCAAAATGGATTGATGTTGCGGTCAACATACTTCATCAGGTGGTCCATAAACGTCTGTAGAGACACATCGTCGGTGAAGATGGTCTGGGCACTCTGGGCGGGTGCACCGTATGCCCCGGTGGTGTGTGTAGTTGAGGGGTTCAGCTTCGACAGGAGGAATCGAGCTTGCGAGCCACCGGCATCGCACACAATGAAACGAGGAAGAGGGAAACGGTCCGTGATAAGTTCCTGTGTTGTCTAGTCAATTTCAAATAGTCCCGACGCATCGACATGGTTTGTTTGACTTACCCGTGCATCTTCCTTCGGCTTCTCCAACAGCGCCGCAAAGTTCTCATACCCCTCCTGTTCCTGGTACCCTGCCTTCCTCCATTCCGCAATGGTCTCTCCGTGGAAGATGAGAATGTGGAAGAATGTGTCGAGCAAGAGGATGTGCTGCGGCTGTATCGATGTAGAATCCAGGAGCACGGGCTGGCCATCCTCCTGGTCGAACGTGTATGAATCGAGAGTGGGCTGTATCATGATAAGAGAGTTGCTGACGTCCTCGTGGTTCAGGACATGTCGGTAGAAGGCCGTCTCATCGGGAGAGTTGTTGAAGACCTGCAGGAATTGACTCCTCCGCAGGTGGAACATGAACTGTGGGTAGAGAGTGAAATTCTTTTCCAGGCGGAAGGAAGACGGGTCGTCTTTCCTGTAGTCGGCAAATCTCGAGCAGAGCCGGATCAACATACGATCGACCCAGCGCAGGACATCCGGACCGTCGTCCACCTCAGCCTTGAAGACCGCAATACGGGACATCAAGACTGCGGCAGCTTCCTGGTCGAAGGATTGTGCAATGGCCGGATCACCAGCAGGTCCACTCATGTTCCGTGCGACGGTGGTCACACGAAGGTGAAACTGTCCAGAGGAATGCTGGTAGTATGTCAAAAATTGCATCATGCCGCGGTTTGGACTCTGAGAAACCTGTGCGGAGCCACCCTGGCCAGCAATCTCGAAGTAGATGCCGTAACTGGCACTGGGGTCAATACCGCACATCTTCCAGGAGCAGGTGTTGCCGATACCGCACTCTGTCTCGCCAACCGACGTGGATTTCTTGTTTAGAGACACGGCGTGGCCTATGAGCCCGGTGACCTTCAATTCCTTGGTGGTCAGAACCTCCAGGACAGCGTTGAAGCCCATAGTCAGGTTATCATCGTCATCCTTGTCAAACACCCGAACGAACGACTGCTTAAACATGGACGATGTGAAACTATCCGTCAGAATCATGTGTCCGCCGGTAGAGTTGCACAGGCCTTTCATCTCAAGGAGACCGACCTGGTCCAAGCAACCGGCAAAAACGTCGATGATATGGCCATTGTGCGCAGTACGCTTGGCAAGATTATCGTAGAACTTGAGCGCCTTCTTGTAGTACTTGATGTTGTCACGGTCGATGTCGTGGTGGGACCGGATCGGCTCCCTCAGCTCGGGACCGACGACCATACCAGGACCCTCCGTGGCAGGGCCACCAGCGAACAGCATGATGCGTCCACCGGCATTCTGGAACGAAGTCTCGAGCAGACCAACAGCAACACTAAGCGCAACGCCAGTACACCGCAAATTCCTGCGATCGCTTTGAACGGGCCAGGGGTCCTTCTGCAACTGCTCCAGAGCCTTGGTGAGGTTGAACTCGACCTGCGAGACCGGCAGCAGGAATCTTGCGGCCGGACCCATGGGCATCGGTCGGCCAGGCTGGGGCTGCATGCCGGGTCGGAGGGCAGGCTGCGACAAACCCAGCATTTCCTGGACCTGCTTCGCGGAGTACTCCTTAGACCCGCGGAAGACATAAGACTTGGCGCACTCGGTGTAGCCGATCTCGTGGACCTGAGCCATGGTGCCATAGGTGATGAGGCCGACGAGAGCATTCTCCGGCAGCAGGCTCAAGCTCATGACAAGGGAGTCCTTGAGCGCTGCCAAGCTGTCCTCCTCCTGGCAGAGGTCGACGACATATAGAAAGATTGGGGGGCTCGGCGCAGGGCGGGCGAGCCTATACTCGATGGTCGTGTTCGAGGGATGCAGCTCGGGTGGAATGGCGTTCGCGGAGATATCCTTGTAGTGTGCGGGCAGGGCGTTGCGGGACAAGCAGAAAGGGCAAATCCAAAGACGTGCCCGGACGTCAACCTGGCTAGTAGACTGTCAGCATGGCAGTGGAACAGAACACTCGAGAGGACAACATGCTCACCAGAAAGGGTTCAGCACAGAACGACATGGCTGTTTGCAAGTGACTGGTTCGAATTGCAGGAGGGGCGATTCTGGCTTCTCCTTGAGAGGTGTGTACAGAGCTCCAATGGGTACTACGAGTCGCGAAGCTTCCTATAAAGTCGGTCAGGCATGGGCGCAAGATACGGTGGGCCGAGGGCAATACTGACCATCCTGGAGCTAGGAAAGACATTCCAGCTGAGCCGGACGCCATCGCGCTCTTCCACATCACTCCATTGCTCCTTCAGAGCCTCGTAATCCATGGGCGCGGCCATGGTGATGTCGCAAGTCTAGAGCGTGGCAGCCCAGAAACACCCGAGGCCAAAGCACTCGTGACGTCGCAAGAGCGTTTGAATAACCTGGCGTTCGACTGTCGCAGCGGTCGAAAGCCTCTACTCCAAAAGAAAGTGTTTGCGGTCGATGGAGCAAGGGAATTCGGAGGTTGACAGTCGGGTATGGGTGTCGAGTTGACAAACGTGGCCAGGTTCCAGCTCGAGAAGGTCAATCGGGCTGCCCCTCGAAAGGCCAAGTTGACAGCGCTGTCCGTCCCTCGTGCTAGCGCCACCGTGGCTGCAGCTTCCCTGTCAATTCTGCCCGTAGACCCGAACCCTGCTGACGACACTTCATCAGCTGGAAGAAGGGAGGTCGCATGTGAAATGTATTAAATGGCTACAACGTCAACACAAAACCGATTTTTTTTTTTGGTGTGTAATTTCTTGATATGAAATATGAAGAGCTTTCAGAGTGCTCAAACCTGTTAAACCCTAGAATTATGAGAACTCTTGCGACTTTCAGAGCATTATGACAGTTCAACTTCTCGTGCCACCAAAAATGTCAGTGAAATTCCAGTCAGAGTGCAAAACAGAGAACATTTCGACCACAGAGTATTCTATCCAGATTCCTGTGACTAAATAGGTCGCGCTGAGAATCGAACTCAGATTAACGGAATTATGAGTGTTCAGGGAACACTTCAGAATCCGATGTGATAACCAATTACACTACGCAACCGTTTAAGAAAATGTCTATGAAGAAAATTTACACATAGTGCAGTAGAAATAGACCAGGTTAAGGCTCTCACGCTGCAGGCGGGTGGGGCATCAGTGGGGGGGGGGGGACGCCATCGTACGGTCTATGTCCGGTATGTGAGCTTGAGACCATCCACAGTGAGCACTGTAGCTGATAGTGAGGGCAGCATTGTGCTCAGTCCATATACTTAGGTACCTAGGCATTCAACTCCCCGAACAGTGACTTGATCTTCGGAGCAGAACTGGAGGCGTTTGATGCCAGGGCACTTCGAAGGTGCAATCATTGTAACAGTGCAACCTCACTCGGACTGAGGGTGGTCACGTCGGAATCCAGTTCAACAATTGCAAGTATGATTATCTCCCCACGCCAGTGCAAAGCCGACAATTTTCAAGGGAAAAAAACACCCAACCCCGACTCTACTTCGCCAAAAGAGCAAGAACAAAGCAAATAGCCATAACACGAACCCAAGAATCAGAACAGCCCCAAACGAGCATACATCCACTCCTGGCGCATGTCCTGCTCCCTGTCATCCGACCACTATCTAAATATACTTGCGAAGCTGATTAAAAAAAAAAGGTCAGTTGACTGTGGATGAGAGAGGCGAAAGAAGGAGAACTTACATCCAGCGTCAAAGTCTTTGAGCTATTCACCTCCTGATCCCTGTAGACCCCAATAAGACTCTCGCTATCCTGGAACAGGCCCGTCTTGAGGGAGATGACGATAAACTGCATTCCCGGACCAGCATGCTCGCGAATGTACTTCTTGATCTTCTCCACGTTGGCATTATCCAGCGCAGCATCCACCTCGTCCAGCACAAAGAACGGACTCGGCTGGTAGCTGTGAATCGCAAACAGCAGCGCGAGAGCCGCAATCGTCTTCTCGCCACCAGACAAGTGCTCCATGTCTCGGAAGCGCTTGAGAGGCGGCATGGCGTGGTACTTGATGCCGGAGAGATACGGCGTGTCCGTATCGTCCTCGATGTCGAGGTAGGCGGTGCCACCGATGGGAAATGCCTCCGAGCGCGTGAGGTCTTTGTACACCGCGACGATCTGCTCCTTGATGTGTTCGAAAGCTTTGTTGAAGAGCTCAAAGCGCTTGGTTTTGACCGTGTTAAAGGCATCACGGGCATCCTTTAGTGCATTCCGAGAATTTTCGAAGTCTTGCTCGGTCGCTTTGAGGCGGTTTTCGACGCTCTCTAGGCGTTCGATGGCGCGCATGTTGGGGTTCAACTTTTCGAGTTCTGCTGTGAGGGAGCTGATCCGCTCTTGGAGTTTCTCCTCGACATCGTCCTCAGACTGTGATCGTTAGTTTGTATCTTCTCGGTGAAGAATGGGGGTTTACTCACATCCTTCAGCTCGTCATCCAAGCTGTTGAAGTTCACTTCAATACCGTGGTCATCCATGGCAGCTTCCATTTCTGCGTCATCGTCCTCATCCACATCCATCGCATCCGGATCTTGATGTAACAAATTGTCCTGATTGGGCAAGTCGTCGAGTGAGCCTTCCGCCAGAGGAACTTGTATCTGCTCAAGCTTGCACCGTCTGAGCAAGGCGAATTTGCTCGCGCTGTTCTTCTGAATCTCGGCCTCGAGTCCGCTGATGGCTTTCAGGCGAGCGTCGATATCCTTGTTCCGCCTTTGTACCTCCTGCTTGGCCCCGGATACCTTCTCCGCCTTCTTGCTCAGTTTCTCTTTCACCTCCTCAAGACTCTCCTTGAGCGCTTCGAGCTCATCCTTGTCTCCGCCCAAGGTCTCCTCAATGCTGGCCTTCTCTTCCTCGTATGACTCGATGTCAGCCTCCAGTTGCTCCAGGTTGGCCTCGATCTGCTGAAGGCGCCGTTGCGTCTCATCTTGCCGCGAGGTCTCGAGCATCAGTATACTCTTGAGTTTCTGCTTCTGCACCTCGAACTCGTTGCGCTTCTTAGACGCCTCCTGTTCCAGGCTGCCCTGCAGAGCCTCGTACGTGCGGATGTCAGTGTACCCAAGCCTCTTGCAGAAGTCCGCGAAGATTTTATCCTGCACATCTGCAATGGCCTTTTCGAAATTGGCGACCGAGCTGCGCGTATCTTTCAGCTCGCCCTCCTTCTCCTCGTACTTTGGTTCCCACTCATCGAGCTGCCTCTCCTCGTGCTGGAGCTCCTTCTTTTTGCTCGCCTCGTTTTTCTCGAAGGCTTGCAGCTCGCTTCGCGCGGCCCTCAGGCGCTGTTCAAGAGTCGAGATACTCTGGTCCAAGGTCTCTTTTCTGGTCTTATCTGTCCGTGGGAGCTGGGAAAGAGTATCCTTAAACTTGTCGAGCTGCTTCCGCAAGTTCACGACGTCGTGCTCTTGGAACTGCCGCTTGCCTCCCTTGCGATCTGGCAGACGACCACCTGTCATCAGACCAGCCTTATGAATGACGTAGCCCTCAATGGTGACGGCCTTCACAGGAATCCGTCTCTTATAACAGATGTCCTTTGCAATGTCCAACGAGTCGCATACAATGGAGCTGCCGCAAGCATACGTCATAGCACGCTCAAGTGACTGATCAAAATCGATGGCCTCAATCGTGAGTCGGGCTCCCTGTATGCCTTTGACAGCTGAGTTTGGTGCATTGGTCTTGATGTTGTCCAGTGGGATGAAAGTCATGGGAGGAAAGCGTTGCTGCTTGAGGTACTCGACACAGTCCAGACAAGCCTTTTCCGTATCGACTACCACAGAGTCGAAATCACGTCCAAGGGCGGTGATGACAGCCTCGTCAAACTTCTTCTGCTTTGGTTTGCAGAGATCACCGACTCTGCCTCGCACTGCAGGGTTCATGCGCTTAAGGGTCTGCACCATCTCCTTGATCCTCCTCTCCTTGTCGGTCTCAGCCTTGCCGGCTTCCGCTTCTTGGATCTTCCGGAGAATATCATGCATCTTCTCATCGATCTCAGTCCGGGAGTTATTTATCCTGGTTTCCTCAGAGACCAACTGGTTGCGTTCCTTCTTCTTGTCTTCCAGCTCACTGGAAAGCTGTTGGACAAGCTCCTTCATAGTGTCCTTTCGTTCCCGGATGGATTTCAGCTCGCCATCCAGCTTGTCGACTGCGGCTTGGAAAGTGTCAACCTTGCCTTTGAGACTATTGACTGTCACCTCGTCGCCCCTCAGCTGGCGAATAAGACTGTCAAGGCGTGCCTGGTCCGCTGACGACTTTGCCATGGCCTGAGCTTTCAGCTTGTTGTATTCCTTGCGGTCCGTATCCGTCAGTTGCTTGCCCTGCTTCTTGATGGTTTCCTGCCATTGCTTCTCGTACTCCTGCTGGGCTTTCTCGACGGTTGCCAGGTCCTTCGTAGCCTTTTGGATGGCCTTGACTTGCTCGTCTCGTTCCTTGGTGACATTCTCAGCGCGCTTTTTTAGTCTGTCAATGTTTTGAGTACTCTGTGCCACTTTCTCATTGATCGGAACCAGACTGTTCTCCTTCTCCTCAATATCCCTCTCTTTTGCCCGTATGTTCTTTTCGATCTTGCTGACTTCCTTGCTGACGGTGAACTGTTCCCTGCGAGCCGCCTCAAGCTTCTTCTCAAAAGCCTCGACGTTCCGGCGGAACTCGATCAGGTTCTGCTGGTGTTCCTGGATCTTGGCACTGGACTCGTCCATGACCTTTTGGAAATTGTACAGCTTCCAGAGAATGTGTGTCACGACAGCCTCGTCACGCTCCTCTGTCTTCTTCTGGAAGTTCTCGGCCTCTTTCTTTTGCTCCTGGTATTGCTTGATCTCCGAATTGATGCCACGACGCCTATGAAGCTGGAAACTCGAGTTCTCCGCAGCCTGCTCGGCCTCAGCCTGGAGCCTGTCGTATTCCGCCTTGTATTCCAGAGATCCAGAGATCTGCTCGACCAGCCTTGTGAGGTCATGGGGCGACTGTGACGCAATGGCCTCGACGTCACCCTGGAAGACGAGGAAATTCCGCGCCTTGATCAGGATGTTCTCGGCTTCTAGCGCCTCGTTGTACTGCTGCGCGGTGACAGAGCGATCGTTGATGTGGTATGAACTGCTTCCCTGCGGCGTGATGGTGCGCTTCCACTTCTGCTCGTCGCCCGCATCGTCCTCGTAGACAGCCATGACCCAAGCGGTCTTGGGGTCGTTGCGCGAGCCGCGACCGGAGGCATCGTCATCGCCATTCGCGTGGCCGTTCGCGTGGCCGTTGGTCGCGGGTTCGGCTACGGAGCCATCGTCGTTGATCTTGCTAGTCTTCATGACCCGGCCGCGGTAGACAAGTTCCTTCAGATGCGAGGAGCGCAGTTGCGCGGACTTGATTCCCAGGACGAAGGAGATCGCGTCCATGCTGCGGGTTGTGTCTTGTTAGCGCAACCCGGCGCGTGCGCGGTGCTGTCGCTGGAGGACTTACGAATTGGATTTGCCGGATCCATTGGGCCCGATGATGGAGGTGAAATAGGAATCACCAAAGAGGAGGGTGTGGTGACCCTTGTAGGACTTGAAGTCTGCATACGCATCGCGTCAGCATTCGGCCTCGAACCATAAGGACCAAGCGACGCGACTGGAAACATACTGAAAAGCTCAAGTCGGACGAGCTTCCCCATCTTGAACGTCTAGAAATTTCCGCGACGCGTGGATTGCAGTCGGCGGGTTGTCGCAAAGACTCGGCGTTGAAGAGGAGGGAACGTGATTATGGTCTCGGTCCGATCCCAAAACGCGACGGGGTAGGCAACGCGATTGAAGGTGGGAGGGGATGGTGGAAGTAGTGGAAATAGTGATCTGAGGAGGGTGCACTTCAGGCTTGCAGGGATTTGAGTCTTTCGGCTACGTCTTATTTTATTTTCTGGGGGGGGGGGGGTTCACATCCCTTGCTCCGCCAAATTGGTGAAGCTTCACTCCTTCTCAGCAACACCTGCTGACTGACAGCATTATAAGCCAAGATGCTGCAAGGTAGTAACAGCAAAATCTTATTGCATCCATATTCAAGTTACCACCTGTTTCTGCAGATATTCAAATTGAACCTGCAGAAGTCACTCTCTAAGAAGCAGTTCCCAACTTCCCAATAGCAAAGTCCGGGACGATGCTACAATCTTTCAAGTTTCTCTGGGTCATCAGCCTCACGGTGCTCTCCTTCTGGATCTCCTCTAGACGAGATGGTATCCCCAATCAAGTGAGTGAGTAGATCGCCTCACAGACGGCACTTCTCCGTGTAACTGGTGGTGTCCAAGGGTCTCCCCTGCACCAGCTGCTTGAGATTGTCCTTTGTCACTTAAGTATTCGAAATCTCTGCTCAAGGGCAGGTAGAGGACCTATGCCATTGTTTCCATATAACCTGTTATTATTCTTCCTACTGTCTTCCAAGCCACCTTCGAGGCTGCTCAGACTGCACTTCTCGTCTCTGCTGTGATCTTGTTGACCATCTCAGCTCGTATGCGCTCAGCTAACCTGTATTCCTCACGCAACCTTTTAGCTCTTATGGCTCTCGAGTCTTATTCATAGATCTCATTCGAATCGGCAGTAAACGATGCTGGTCCTCCAAATCCCGCTGCTGGGCTCACAGCAGGTGATTCTGCAACAGACGCAGCAGGCGCTTCTCGGTTTTCTGGTAAGCTCACCTGCTGGGGTGCCAAGCGCGGTTGAATCCGTCAGGTCCGCTCTCTGCTGAGGGAAGCTGATGCGTCGGGCACGGCGAGATAAGGGAAGGAAAAACAAGGAGGGAAGGCTGGTCGAGACAGACGTAAGCCTGGAAGTGGCGGTAGTGGTGGAGGAGCGAGGTGGTCTGGACGTGGAGGAAGGTGCTGGACTTCGCTTGGGGGGGGGGGGGCGAGCAGACGTAGATGCCATCCTGAACTGCTCTGAACACACGCAGATGCCTGCATAGTCTAGATCAAGACGTAAAATACAACGGTCTAAGTGAAGAATTCAAGCCCCTCAAAACCTCACCACAAGCTCATCCCTCTAGAAACTAGCTTAGGCTGTCGATGACGGTAGCGAAGGGACAACTATGAAATCATCTAAGTGGCAATGCGCGCTGGTATCTGCAAGTTACACCACCTGGACCCCAAGCCGGCCGTAATTGGAAATAGCAGTGAAGTAGCCGGTGTACATGCTAAGGTAGGTCGGTAATATAGGACTAGAAATCACAGTCTTCGTCAACCCTGACATAAAGTGACCGTGGCATAATTCACAGCGAACTTTTACCAAATCTCTCGGTAATTTCGCTACACTTATATGCCACACACATCTGACAAGTACTATAAGTATGGGTATTCATAGTTGCCTAAGATGCGCCGGTTCGGATGTCATCAGATGAAACGCTATTAGAAATGGTAATGGCGCAAAATGAGAAGAATCGAAAAAAGATTAGTTCTTATACAATGCCGGGAAATTTATATGGGGACCGAAAAAGGACAAACTTTGCGCAAGGGCCGAATGCGATTAGGAAGACATAAATAAATTGCAAATCGACAAAGCCTAAGAGATCGTATTTATTTGCGGCCACAGTATTCGTTCGTATGCTGCCCACCATCCATGGTACATAGCATAAGGATAGTCTGGTCTAATCTCGGACGAGACTGAGGCTGGCTCAGCCTTGTGGCTTACCAAAAAGCAAACATCTCGTTTCTATACAATTTGCAATCTTGCTTACCTCCATCTAGGGTATACGTTTGAGTCGAACATGTGAAAGTGGTCCATTTGCTGTGATGACCTCTAGCCTGAGAACCCAAAGTATATGAGTGACGCTGAAATCATGTAATAAAGCCCGAGCCAGCCGATGATGAAATACAGGGAAGGTACCCTCAAGGGAAAACAGATGAAATGTCCCGACGCCCCCACCCCAAACTACTCCGTCATGTAGACCACAGTATCTCTTTGCCCTCGAAATGCGCAGTAGTCGAATTCATTGCAACCCAAAAGCAACTTGAATACCCATATCTAGCCTAAGCAAACTGCGGCCCCCCGTCATAAAACCCGATAATCATGCAAGACATTGGAAATTGGCAACTTTCTCCAATGGCACGAATGGAAGCGCACATGTCTAGGATACCTCCCCAGCCTTCCTCTCCCTGGCAACATCCCGCACGCCGCCATCAATATCGATGCCACTCGAACTGCCATGCCGAACATCTCGCTCCTCATTAAGCAACGGGATGCTGTCGACATTAGCCAACACGTCAGCATAGGCGTTCTCTCCAGCCTCCTTCTCCAGCGTCGCTCCTGATGGCGGGTTCTCCGCGAGTGGCGTCATAACAGGGCTTGCCACACCGTCCTGTACATGCCACTTTCCGACCTCAGCTTTCATAGCCTCCAGCTCCTTCTGGAAGCGCTTGCCGAAGACATCGATGTAATATGTGGAGCCGTTGTAGACGGACCAGGTGAACACCACCATCAGGAACGTGGCAGATGCCCAGCGGCTGTAGAACCAAAGTGGACAGGGCAGCATGGTTAGGCAGGCGTACGAGTACTGGATCAGCATGAAGGCGGACTCGTGTAGGCTGTCAGGCAGCGAGAGCACCAGTCTGCCAAGCCAGGACTTGGAGTAAGACTTGCGCAGCCAAGTGAAGGACGTCGGTCTGCCTGCGGCGATCTTCTCACGGCGGCGCACGGTGATGAAGAAGTAGTACGAGAGCTGCCAGACAGCGTAGGGGATGGTGCTCCAGGTGACCATGGAGACGAGATTCGCATAGGCCGTGGGTGAGCCTGGCGGCGAGTGCTTGATGGCATAGACCGCAGGGAAACGCTGAAGCAGGTGCTCAGGGTTGTAGAGATGAACAATGCAATGCAGGGTGGCGCATGGCATGATGTGGATGAAGAGCGAGGTGACCTTGTCGAAACTGTGGAAGACTAGCGAGTTTCTCCACATGATGATGGCGACGGCATTGTTTCCGAACGCGAGACAGTAGGCCGATATGAAGAGCCGTTTTGAACCCGGGAAAAGCCACAGGCTGGCTATTAGAAGGAAGTTGACGAAGTAGCAGAGATCTGCCACGAAGTAGTGCATGCCTCTCTTATGGTAGGTGTAATACCGGATCGGCATGAAGTAGAGGACCTGCCAGGAATACCATAGGTGCATGTACTCCGGATACGCCCCGATCAAGTAGCCGGTAATGAAGATGTTAAGAACTCCAAAGATGAAGGCGATTTTCTCGCGCAGTGTAATGACCTTGGTGTCGTTCCACTGCTTCCCCAGTTTGTCAACATTGGACCGCATGCGTTTCCGGTAGCGATCCAGCTGCTCTTCAGCGGTAGGCGCGCGCTTCCTCCACTCCTCGACCATACGCTCTCTTGCCATCTGGCTCCGGTTTTTGAAAACATCTCGACCCTTTCGCACCTTCTCAGTCTGCGCAGATAGACTCCTCTGCAGCTTCTCCAGTTGTTGCGGCAGGGCAAAGTTGTCGAGAATGTCGAGCACGCTCAGCCGATCGAGAGGCGGGAAAGCTTCCCAGTCCTCCTGGTACGAGCTGCTACCCGAGAAGGAATTGTTCCGCGACAGCTTGGGACTACCAAAACTAGGTGTGGTAGGGCCAAGGGTGGGCGTATCGGCGGTAGCATGTTCAGGAGGTGAGGCGCTCAGGCCAGGAGTACCGTCGAGGTCGTGGATATAGACAGCATCGCTCTCTGCGGAAGAGGGTACGTCGGATTTGTTGTCGGGTATGTTTATGGGGTCTGATTCGGCCATGTCGCTCAATGTTCGCCACCGACGAAACCTGCGACCGTTCTGTGGAGAAGTTCAAGGAAGAGCCTCAAACAACCTGAGGACTAGCTTGTCAGCCATATTCGTAGAAGGCTTTAGGGCATGGTGCAGAAGGACTGGTGTCAGGTGGGAAGGTAGAAAAAGATTCGAGACGGAGACATGTGAGAGATGTTGGCATTCGAGCTAGTGTAGGCATAATCACATGCTCCACCCAAATATCAGTCACGGTGGTAGCTAAATGTGCGGACTCACAAGAAGAGGTCCTCAACCAGACTGTCGGTAGCACCCCAAGGAAACCTTGCTGCTGCTGTCTCGCGTGCTCAATGATACGAAGGCGGCGAGCGGGTGGAATGGTGGCCAACAAGCTGTCTGAACAAGCTCAAGCTCTAGCTAGAGCTTCCGTCGAGGAGACGCCGGTGACGCAACGGCAACAAGTACAAATAGTGCAACACGAAGGTGCGAAATTCCAGCATGCAGTAAAGTTTAGATATGATTCCAAGGGAAGTAGATGATATGCGTGTGCCAGGTAGGCCGTACTGGGAGGCATCGGGCAGTACTGCGATATTGAAAGGGAGAAGAAGGCAGACGACCCAAAAACCTCGGGATCAGATGCTCGGGCCAGACGATCCATCCCTGTTCGCGGTGCTGTCGTTCCTCAGAAACGCCTGGCCCAGGCACGGACCCTCGTGTCAGCGTAGCACTTTTTGATAGGTCCAAGGCCGTCTGCACTGCGGTCACACTTTGTCAATGCAAAAGAAAATAAGAAAGAAAAAAAAGAAAGAAAAAAAAAGGAAGGGGGGGATAGGAAGGACCTTTTCTCTTTGGAAAAAATAGCCGTCGGTATTTCCGTTTATCCACGTCGACCGGAAACATATTGAATTAGTGCCACTCTGTTGTCGAGGTTCATAGATCTCAAGGTCCATGTCGATGGGGCTTTATATATCTTTTTGAGCTGTGCTGTCAACCCCCAGATGCTTGTGGGGAAGTTCGCGGCTAGGGCCTCCTGTTGCTTAGTCACCATTTTAACGTCATCCGTTGAAATCCCAGCTCTCACCTTACTCTCCTGTCGCTGGATGAAATGTTTTCACTTGTTCTCCTAAGCTGAATTATTTTCATATCAAATGTTGCAAGCGACTTTCCCTGCATTCTGTACTTGGAGTTGTCCATGCCTGCAGGCCCATCATCCTCAAAATTGATTTCCTCTTTCGGGACTGTTGCGTTTCCTGAAATGGCTGTGTCTAGGGTCTGGAACCATTCAGTAAAGGATGCTGAACACCAGGAGCATTATCCACAACCCTAGGGCTTTCTGCTCCTTATACTGCTGCAGCATCGACAACTGTCTTGAAGCCGAGTATCTTTCAGTTAAATCCCGAGTATCCAATTTCACAAACCGGAAAGCCCATAAACTTCATAAACTCGCAGCGAGTCTCTTCTCTCAAGACAAGACGGGGCTGGTGTAATGAGCAAATTCTGCAGGGTTTGCTGTTCCAGTTGAATTGGTCCAAGCTGGGTGAACCCTCCGTAATTATATGGGCAGGCCTGCAATCCTCCTTTATTGTCTCGCCATTGGCACTATAATGAGGTCACTAGTTAGGTCACACGAATAGAAGCCCTTTGCATCCCTTAGACATTGCCCAGAAGGGTACTGGCCGATCCAAGTTAATCTCTTTTTCCAAGAGCAGGAGGAAAGCAACTTTTCTTCTTCAAAAGAATGTTGTTTCAGCTTTGTGACAGTATCGATATCTCTTCTCTCCAAGGTTGTCTCTCTTCTGGTATCCTAACCTAATATGCGCGTTATTGTCAGTCTCTATTTGGTATCTGGAGTTGATGAGATAGATGCTTAGGCAAAACAAGACTCCTCTATTGGCCTCTTGTCTTCCTACGTTTCCTGTTCCTGGCCCCGCGGTGTCGAACATCGCATCAGACTCAGCTATCCCGGCTGACACTTATACTCTGTCATCTCTGGTTTTCCCTGTTCATCATACAGTATTTCCAGGTCAGTTTCTGTTTTGTACGTTCGGGTGATGGCTACACGCGTCGATCTCGCATGATCTCAAGTTTTTGGCAGATTCGAATTTCAACACCTACTGTGTACAATGGGGACGATCTGTCTCAAGACCGGCGTGGCGCCATTGGTATTATGTGAATGCCACAGATGACCCTGATCGCAGCAGGGATAACTTCATGGGGCAGCCACCACTGGTCTGCTCACCCTCCTAAGTTCCAAGATCCGCGGATACCGACCATAGCATAGGCCATTCTCCTACGCAGAAGGCCAGTAATAAGGACCAAGCAAGATATTGTCAAAGTATTTAGCTAGCACATACACCCACCCGATCACTGTATTGGGTGATATGGCATGTTATATACCAAGCATCAGAGATGGTTGACCTCCTCCCGAGTTCACCAGCAAAGCAGGCAGTCAGATATACAACCCCACTATCCACCCTCCGAACCAAGATTTGATCAACCAAGCCCCCTCTCAATCACAAGTCACACAACCTAAGCCTAGCACTCAGAACTTGAAGCAAATGTCTTACTCCATCATCATTTTCATATCTCATACGGTCTATGGTATGTCTCAAATGGGCGGCGAGTGAGCGAACCATCTCCCCAACTCCTTACGACGCAAACAGCACGTCGCACTCACCTTTTCCTGCCCCACCACCAGATCTTCCTAAAAAGACCCCATAAGACCCAATCATGCCCCCTTGATCCCTTGATCCCTTTAAAGTACAGTGCACAACAGATCCTGAGATCCAACATCATGGTGGGAGAGAGAGAAGAAAAAAATCACTGAGGCTGCTATTAATCAGACCACCCCGCCTGTGCCTTCCCACCCTGTGCCATGACCATGCCGTTCAATTCCATTTCATGTCCGATCCCTGCGCCTATAATTATAAGCACCTGCCAAAAAGCCGAATCGCATTGCAAAGACGCCCCGTATCCAGCCCCACCGTTGCGGTCATGACACCTGGGATTTCCCTTCGCCTGGTCCTGCTCGCTGATGAGATAACGAAACTTTCATAATGCAATACTGTTGCTGCTTGCTTGGTTTGCTGCTGTGCTGTGCTTGCTGATGGTTTGCCACCACGCCAAAAGAAAGGGATTAGAAGAAAGTCAGGGTAATGGTACAGTGACAAAGTTGTGTTGAGACGATGGTCTCCAGAGGGCTCGCATGGTGGTGCGAGAGTGAGCAAATATGCAGCTGAGTGGGTGGTGTTCGTCGATGAAAATGCCTATTTTGAACACCTCACAAATGCGAAGGCAAAGACAAGACTGAAGGGGGGCAAGTCCAGCCATTGTGCTCTCCGATATGCCCACCCGCGACGGCAGAGGGAGGACAGGGACTTGGTGGGACAAGTGACTAGGAATAAATAGTCACCTGTCCCCAGACCATCAAAATGCATAGGTCAAGGTCTTTCCATAAGACAAGAGGCAGCCTTGGACGGCCTCAGCGAATTATGCCCCAGTCTGACAGGCGCCCTCCACCACTATCAGTGTCTTCTCTGGAGCCTGGTTTCCGACCAAACACATTCCAGAAGCGCAACGTCTCATCGCCTGCTCCTGTCACAACAACCCGGCCGTCGGGACTCATGGCCAGGTAGAGTACTCGATACGTGTGGCCGGTCAGACTGACTACCTGGGTCATGGACGGGTATTTCCACACGACGATCTGGTTTTGGCTGTAACCATGTGTCGAAACGATCTCATTGGAGTTCTTCGACCACGCGATGTTGCAGACCTGGCTGCCTGTGTCGACTTCGTTGATGATGGTGCCCTTGAGGGTGTCGTGAAATATTATCCTTCGATCGGCCGTACCACCTCCTGATGCGAGAAGGCCCCTCTGATGCGGTGACCAGGCGATCGCTTTCACAGCGGCAGTGTGATCTGAGAATTTCCACAGAGGGGTCTCATTGAGACCATCCCAGACCATCAACTTGTTGTCGTTACCACCCGATGCCAGCTGTCCGTCATCGGCATTCCACTTGAGGCCACACACTTCCTGCTTGTGGCCGACCAATTTTCGTACCCACTGGTCGGGCTTCCTGACGTCGCGGTGGTAGATCAAGCGGTCCCGGGATCCTGAAGTGAGGATATGCGAATTCCATGCCAGAGATCCGACTCTACCAGTGTGTCCGGTCATGGTCCTCAATCGTCGTTGTCTCTCAGCATCCCATATCTGGACCAGCCCCTTGCCGGTGCCGATGGCGATGTGTGTCCCTTTTTGTATCCAGGACACGCTCGTGACAGTGTCGTCCTCCAGGGCGCAAAGCTTGTTCACCCTACTCGTCTGGGCATTCCACATGTAGACGCTGGAGCCAAGACCAACCCCCAAGACATTAGCTGAGCCCCAGTCGACTAGATTCAGATAGAAATCATCTGCCAGCTCGGGCGCGTCCAACACCTTGTACGGCACCTTGCTCACTGCTCGGGGCTGTCTTCTTGGACTCAACAGCATCTGCTGACTCCCGAACCTGACGGGTGACAGGCTGTAGATCTCCGCTCTTGTATCCAGGTTGGGGCCATGACGACTCTGGGGTGTCTTGGAGGGAGTGATGTGACCTCCCATGCCGCTCAGGTGACGAGGCGACATGTAAGAGAACAAGTTCTTGTGGGGCGTGGACGGAGTCATGGTTGGGGGTAAAGCGGCGGCAGGATGAGCAGGCGGGGTACGAGACCTTGTGTCTTCATGCGAGTTGGCAGATCGCGAGGACCCCGGCATGCCGTGTTCTGGAGAGACCGACGTTGGTGTGGCGTGCGGTATTGAACCGTCAAAGAGCTCAGCACGCAGCAGCGTGTTGTATGTCCGGTTCGCTTGTTCCGCTAATGAAGACGTCAGTTCTGTGTGGATGGACATGATTTCCCCATGGGAGGACTCACTCCGCTGGAAGTTCAGCTCGCCGTGGGAGGGCCTCTTAGATCTTGCCGCACTCGGGGTGCCAGGCTCGTGGAGACTGAAGTTGGCTTGCAAGTCTTGACCAGTCCGAGAAGGTATGAACCTGCCGCACACGGTTAGCCCCTACTCCCGCTCGGCTGACAGAATCGCAAGTGCGTATATGTCCTCACCTGTCGCCGTTAATTCTCTGCCGTTTCCTCGAAGGACTGCCTCCTGGAGTTCCGTCCCGCTGGGTGTGGCTGATAGCTCTCCGCAGCTGATCATCCACCGCATCCACGTCCAAACCTGCTCTTGAAATGTCACTGTCCCTTGCGATCGACATGGAATGCCTCAAGCCACCGTGGTCAACGTTGTGCTTGACCTCTAGTCGGGCGCGCTCAGACGGTGGTGGAGGGGTTGCTATTCTGCAGGGGGTACGGGCACCACTGTTTGCAACGGAGCAACCCCTCTTGCCTTCCCCTAAGCTGTCGGGATCGAGTGTCATGGTCGGTGAGCGAGGAAGTGAGCCACACAGGACGGCAGTGACTCAGGGTCGGTCGTGAACCAGTGGGGCGACCTCGATGGCGCGACGCTGTGTCGTCGTTGAGGGGTTCAAGTCGAGCGGCTGGAACCTCGACGTGAATGCCTGGTCGGCAAGTGCAAGTCGCGCCTTGCCGATTCAGCGGTCGCTTGGAGAGATAGGGATCGGGTGCGTGCGCTCTGTCGATTTCTGTCGAGAGCAATCGCAATCAGACGAAAGGAAGCCAGGCCGGTCGCACGTGTTTTGGTTTTGTAACCGTGGGCGAGGAACCAGCAAGGTCTCGGGGAGTCTAGCGCATGCTCTTGTCATGAAAATGGGGAGAATGCGGCGCAGAATAGGTATGATTGAATAACAATGTCGCGACGAGCCACAATGGAGCGCGGTGGGATGTGAGAGGGGTGTTGTCAGCCGAGCGATCAACCGTGTCGGTTGTATGAAGCTGTATCGTCGGTCGCCAACGTCGGTGGCGGCGTTAATATGGGGGGGGGGTGTAGTGCAGTCAGTGGAGGCAGGCAGGTGAGTTCAGATGATGGGGTGGGAATGAAGCGTCGTCGTGAGGTCGTGCAGCAGCTGGCTGGACTGCTCCAAGTCCGAAGCTGGCAGGAGCCACCAGCGGGAGGACCCTTTGCTTGCCAATCAGAAGCCGCACGCGCTGCAAGCGATACCGGTAGCGGACTAGCGCAGATCAGCCGGTCTACCTACTACCTAATATCAAAGTACTGCTCAAGCACTGCTCACTGAAAGACAATGTTTTCAAAAGACAAGTGGCACCTGCAATTGCTGGATGGATGATGACAAGAGAAGAGGAGATCCTTGCATGAACCATGAATTGGTGATTTACGGGGGGAGTAAACAGCAACAAGCCAGACTTGGGCTGCTGCAATAGCTGCTTCTAGAGGCGCACTTGGGATGGGGATGCCATCGGTGGCTGGTAAGCGTTTATTGGCAAGCTCCCTTTCTTGACATGCCCCAACAGAGCACAAGCACACTCTTTTCTTGTGAAGGCGCACTTCTGTGAAATTCACGTCTCTCCCTGTTTCGTCTTGTTTGTTGTTGATCTGTGTGGCCGCAGCACACCCGTCTGGGAAACTGGTCGAGAAATGCTCTCAGCCAAAAGACCATCCTCCATCTCCCACCCCCAGCACTTCCAGACCAGAGTCTAAGACCATGTCAAGTCGTTGCATGGGGCCCGAACATCAGATCGCGACTGATCAAACTTCGCAGTGCTTCCCAGGTAGTTGTGAAGGGAGGCCAGAAGGGCAGCCCATTGTTATTGTCTAGTCGCGTTCGACGCGGACAGTCTGATGAAGTCTGTGTTCCTATCCAGATGCAAAGAAAAAGGTGGGGAACAAGAGCGACACGAAACTGCAGGCGCCAGGCCTTGGATGAGGTGAAGCTGGCAGGTGGCAGGCGTGGAGGGGCATTGTTTGTTTTTGAATTGGAGCAGACGCGGTATTTGATCTCGAGCTAATGCAGGCCCTGATGGCTGGGCAATGCAGGGAGCACTGGCCACAAACATGCCCATGGAGAAGCAACGCGTCTGACTGGCTGACTTTGCACAACGGCTGAAATTGGGACTCAGGGGGCCCTGGATTGACTCGATCCTGACACTTCCCACTTCCGGCCAGCCGTGGCTTCACCTCCTCCTCATAGGCTCCAACGGCCGCCGTCTGCGACATCCAGCCTGTCGCCTGTCACGTCTTTCTGCTTGGACACTCTACGCGCCGTTTCGCGTCGCACTACAGTCTTCAGGGCGTTGCATGCTGGGAGGGGGGAACTTGTGTTTTGTGTGTGTGGCCTCGAGTCTCCGAGGACGCTCGAGGCAACCGAGAGACACCACGTGCTGACTTGACAAGTATCGTGCTGTACTGCACTCTACACCACAGTACGACGTCAGTGTGTCATCTTTGTACCCCTCCTCCTTCCTGCTACTATGTAGTACTTGTCGTTGTCAAGCTGTACCATCATACCTAGTACGGGCTGGCGGGCTGGCAGGCTGGCAGGCTGGCAGGCTGGCGGGCCGAACCATGCGTGTCATGCCACTTCCCCCAGGTCAATACAAGTGCCCGTGGGTTCGGGTTTGGTTTTGGGGCCAACAACAGGGAGACTTCCGGGTCATAGTAACCTCGTCCGCGCCAAGATTTTGGCATCATGATCCGCGGGAGGAGTTCGTCTCTATCTGACAATGTACACTACCACAGGCCGCTGTCACTGATATCAGTCCAGATAACCGGATGATTCCCAAAAGCCCCCCCCCCCCAGCCGTTGGAAGACTCTTGTCCATCTCCTAAGAAACCCATCACATGTCGACCCAACCCATCACTATCACCATTCATCACTCATCACTGTCCGAGCACCGATTGGATGGTATATGGGCCCTATATGAGCAACCGTGGAAAGAGCATCATGGCGTCAACCAGCTCAACCAGCACAAGCAGCAGTATCCAAGCAGCAGTATCAGAGCAGCAGAGGCATCATAGTAAGTGGCAATGGCACCCGTAATGGTTCTGCCAAAGGAGAGGCAACACCGCCGATGGGAAAATCCTTGGACACACTCTTGTTGCATCACCGCACGCATGGACAGCCCAGGCTGACGTCCTCACTCGTCCTTTGAACTTCCAAGATTCCTCCCCTCATCCCCAGAGTAAAGTTGCGGAACGGACGGGTAGCGTATCATCGTCTTTCACCTCCGTTTCTCCGCCCTCCGTCATTGGACAGAGCCGGTGGCTCTGGGGTACACCTTTTTTGCTGCTGTAAAGCATGCCATAGTGTCTGTAGTACCAAGCAGATCGATCACATCTTGTCTGGTGATCTGCGGGTACCTGCTCGGCCATGGCTGCATGCTTCGAGACTTTCCGAAGCGTACCCCGTCTTTTGTCCTGGAGCTGGACCTCAGCCAATCCCACCAGCATTGTCCTACTAATTGGCAGGCATGCTGGTCGCCTGTGCGTCGATTGTCTCATCAACGGCTTGGGAAGGGGATTGTGCCGGGTGAAGACCGAAGCTCTCGTCTTAGATTGCAAGGAGTCTCATGTATGCTATATAGCTACGCCGCAAGTGCGGAAGATGCTTGGCTTGCTTCTTTTGCAAGTACACTAGACCTTAAATTTCTTGCAGGAGGCGATTTAAACTTTCTAGTTGTGTTCGTTCATAGAAATTTGACCGTGCTCCCACGCAAATCTCGTCCGCCTCACTCATCTTACCAGGTTCCTCGTGCCTCATCCCACGCGCGTGGGAACTGTTCAAAGACATATGGCGGACACCAAGGACGCCGCCGCGCAGAAGGCGGACACGAAGAGTGGGCGGCGCGCCTCTTTCGCCCGCGCCCTCCACGTGCCAAATATAGCTCGACGGGTGAAACAATTTGAGCAAGCAGCACAAAACAACCAGGCTCCCATCTCGACACCCAGCCGACAGAAAGAAGCCGAGGAGAAGCCTCGGGAGAAGCCGCTCACTCCCAAGCCGCCGACCCTCTCCGTGGCGACTCGCGAGATTGGACCAAAAGAGGATGATGTTGGCGGAGCGGAAATCCCGGACATACCTCTCCGGAGGTCCAACAATACCAGATCGATCGGTGCAGACTTAGGACAGTCCTCGCTGGTTACATTGGAGCGGATTTTGGCTGCAGGGGGGATGCAGGATAGCCAGCCTTCGGGGTCGCTCAACTTCAATTCTTTCAGGCTGAGAGCTGAGAAGAGGTATGATGCCCAGTATGCTGCGTCGGACAACTTGTCTCTCTACCCGGTGGCTGAGTGTTCGTGGGAATCTAGTCTTCCAGATGTCCCTGAGGTGTCCCCTGAGCCGTCACTGAGGCGCGAGACAAACTCATCTCCTAACCTTCAGCACCGGGACAGGCCAGCGTTCCCACCGCGGCGCGACACAGCCTTGTCTGCCGAGCACTCCGTCGAGCAATCCGTCGAGCTGCCAGTGTCTCCTGTTAACCTCCGTCCAGCGTCCCCGTTTGACAGGGAGAGGGGCCCCTCTCGACTGGTGGAGAGCCGATCTGCCTCTCTAACGACGGCGACGTCCTTCCAGACCGACGACCGGTCCTCGACAGCGCTTCCCGCCCTACAAGCCACAGGGATCGACGGCCCGGACGGTCTCTACCCGGTCAATGGAGAGGACATCGACCCCGAGAGCTTTGATCTGGTCATTCCAGCCTCGAACGCGGGCGTGTACAGCCTGGAGCACCGATCTGAGCTGCTCTTTTCCGTGGAGCATTTGCGCATCATCATCTCGGACCCGATCCTACTGCACCGCTTCTCGGCTTTCGTCGGCGCATACCGGTCACAAAGCGTGCCGCTGCTCAACTACACCCTGGAGGCGCTGAAGGCCATCCGAGCCCTGGACTACTTGAACGACATCATCTCGCGGAGTCTTCGGTCCGAGAATCACCTGCTGCAGCACCCGCCTGACTTTGCCGTCAAGGCCGTTCCGGAGCTGACGGTGAACGAGTCCCTGAAGCAGAAGGCGACAGCGGCCCTCGAGGCCCTCGCGAAGCACGAGCTGCCTGCCTACATTACCCACGTGTGGACGGATATCGTGGAGATTTCCATGAGGCGCAAGATCATGGGCACGATGCCTGCGCACCTGCAGGATATGAGCCAGGGGCTAGCAGAAGTGTTTTGCATCACTGATCCGTCGAGGAAGGACAACCCGATCGTGTTTGCGTCGGAGGGTGAGTCGCTTCCTTATCCTCATATTCTTGATCTGGACATGGAGATGCAACAAAGTAGAAGAGAGAGAAGAAGAAAAAAAAAAGGGGGGGGGGGGGAAGATGGCAACGCTGTGTGTCCAACACCTACTGACCGCACCACCACCCTTCAGAGTTCCATCGTACAACGCATTACGGTCCAGACTACGTCCTGGGCCGCAACTGTCGCTTCCTGCAGGGCCCCAAGACGAACCTCTTCGCGATCCAGCGCATCCGCGATAAGCTGGCTGAAGGCAAGGAGCACTTCGAGACGCTCCTAAACTACCGAAGAGATGGTCTGCCCTTCATGAACCTGGTCATGTGCACGCCGCTGCTCGATTCCACGGGCCACGTCCGCTACTTCCTCGGCGCGCAGATCGACGTCTCCGGCCTCGCCAAGGACTGCTCCGGTCTCGAATCGCTGCGCAGGCTCGTCGACCAGGACGAGGAAGAGCAGCGCAGAAGCCAGCAGAACGCCAACTCCACCTCCAACTCCTCTACCGCCACCGCCACCGCCACCCGTCGCAACAGCGGCGCCGCCCTCGACGAGCCCTCCGCCGCCGCCGCCGTGGGCACCGCGAGAACCACCACCTCCGCCAAGGAACCCGTCCCCTCGCCCGACAAGACCAACCACGAGTTCCGCCGCCTCGTCGAGATGCTCAGCCGCTCCGAGCTCGAGACCGTCCGCCGCTTCGGCGGGCGCATGCACCGCTCCCAGCGCGAGCAGGGCCAGCACCTCGAGGCCATCTCGAACTGGCACAAGACGCGCGTGGTCCTGAACGACCAGTACGAGCCCAGCCCGCCGTCGTCGCCGCCCCAGGGCTTTGGCGCCAACGGCGGCCGACGCCAGGTCATTGGTGCTGGTGGGTACGAAGTCTCGGACGTGAATGGCAACATCAGCGTGTCGTCGCTGGGGTTGGGCTCGTGGGACAGCACGTCGAGTCTGAGCGCGGGGGCGAAGCCGCCCGTGATTTTTGAGAACTATCTGGTGGTGCGCCCGTACCCCAGCCTGCGGATCTTGTTCGCCAGCCCCACGCTGCGCGTGCCGGGGACGCTGCAGAGCCACCTGATGAGTCGCATTGGGGGCAGCAGACGGATCCACGAGGAGCTGGAGCATGCGTTTGCCACGGGGCAGAGCGTCACGGCGAAGGTGAAGTGGATCAGCGGGAGCGGGCTGCGCAATGCTGTGAGCTCGGGGCTCATACCGGACAGCGGCTCTGGAGCGTCGGTGAGCACCGGGTCTGCGGTGGGGACGGTGGGTGGGAACGGGCACGAGGCAATTGGTCAGGAGGGGCGACCTAGGTGGATCCATTGCACGCCGTTGCTGGGGGCGAACGGCGGCGTGGGCGTGTGGATCGTGGTGATTGTGGATGACGAGGGAGAGCCGAGGGAGAGTAAACGCCGGCGGAGGGAGGTCCCGCGGCAGACGGCTGCTCCTATTGCTCCTCCTATAGTGAGGACACCAGGAGGAGGAGAAGGAGGGCAAGGAGGGCAAGGAGGCCCGGTGGAAACCGGCAGTAGGTCTGGGAAGTCGCTGAGCATGGATGAGATGAGCCTTGCGGACTATGCGATGTTGAACCGGCTTCCCGAGGATGAGGAGCTGCGGAAACACGTGAAGGAGATGTACGAGGAGACGAGGCGGCGGGAGAGCGTACAGAGACCCGGCGCGGCGAGTGGGCGCGAGTGGGAGAAGGGCTGGGAGGATGTGAGGAGGGAGAGGACCGTGGAGAACCAGCGGAGCGAGATGAAGGTGAAGGAGAACGGTGCCGGTGGAACTGGACACGGTGAGGCACCAGTTGCTGGTGGAACGGGAACGGGAACGAACAATAACAATGCTGCTGGTAATGTTAGCGTTGCGACTACTACCGCTGGCAATGGTCCTGGCCCTGGCCCTAACCATCGGGACGCGAAAAGGGACGCGAAGAGGGACGCGAAAAGGGACTCGAAAAGGGACTCGGGCTTGACCCGGGCAGGCCTTAATGTCGACCGCGGCGTGGGCACTATTAGCAACTTGAGGAGCAGCCTCCGTGCAAAGTCACCAGTGGATACGCTACGCCAGGAGAAGAGCAAAAAGCAGGAACAGCAGAACAAGCATCCGGACAAGGAGCCGTCTGTGGTGACCACGGCGAGGAAGCTGGGTCATCCATGACCAGCTGGCGAGGCGCTCTTATGAGCATTGTAGGTGCGAGATGAGTGTCTGGTTCAAGAAAAGCATGTGCGCCTGTCGGGATACCCTCGAAAATTGGGCTGAAAAAAGGGCAAGTCTCGCTCGCAGTAGCGGCGATGTCCTTGTATCGGTAACGAACATCTTAGGCCTGAGGCCGTGTAATATGTATAAGGTGAACATGAGAAATAATACCGACATAGCATCAGTAAAGCAGTAAGTATTCATTTGAGAATTTGAGCCCCGACGAGTACTGTCACGTTGAGGCCTTATTTCTCTGGTATTTGCAGGGCTTCGATCGCCAGTCTATTCGAATGCATGGTAATCGATCCCTAATGTCGTCTCCACACAGTCAGTCTATGTGGAAGCCGGCCCCCAAGTACCTGCGCAGCCTCTACCTGCAAAAAACGCCCCGTCCGTCCTGTGTTTTTTGGTATTTTCTTTTTGGCCGCTCACAGGGTATTGTCGTCGTGATAAATGGCAAGATATAAAAGAGCATCTTAGCAACAGGGGGGCCGGTGTCTGTCGCGGTGTATTCACGTCTGCCGGCCCGTCATCCATCTCGCGGAGGGACCATTCTTCGGCGTGATTAAATCTTCGTCTTTGTTGTTTGTTGGAGGGGTCTGTCTGTCCCGTTCTAGGACACCGTGTCGTCGTTCCAGACCTGTCCATCTTTGCTGAGTTGTCGCCACACGCTTGAGCTTCACGCCTGGGCTCCTTCTGCCTGCGCCAATCGCGCCCGCCAACTATCACAAACCTCCTCAAACCCACCTACAATCTCGCCACATACGCTCGCACATGCCCTCTTCTCCAGCTTCTCGCTCCAGTTACCCCTAGTCAACCACCTCTCGCCCTCCTCCCGCAGCTCCTCGTCCCTTTTCATCTCGGCCACCAGCTCCTTGGCGTTCCTCAACCTCCTCGTCGCCGTGTTCGTGATCTGCCGCGACTCTTGCAGTCTGTCTGACATCATCGACAAGGTCGCGACGAGGTCGTTTGTCAAGTTCTGCAGACCCATGATGCTCGCGAAAGCGGCTTGTGATGGCCGCGGCATCATCTCTTGTAGAGCCGTGAGCTCGGGCAGCAACCCATCTATCGTCTCGGCGTCGGGTGGTGGTGCGAGAGGGTTGAGGAGCGGGAAGGTAAGGTTGTGGAGCTGGCGGGTCTGGTGAGTGAGGTGAGTCGCGAGGGCGGTGTGTGCGGTTATCAGTCGGCTGGTGTTGCCCTCCACATTAGATTGGGAAGACAGGTCGCGCAGACTGTCCGTAACACGCTGGAAGACTCCGTCGGTAGGCCCACCGTTGTTCTCTGTTCCTCTCCGGGCGAGCGACTCGACCGCATCGATCTTCGCGACCAGGCTGGATGGCATTCCGGGCGATTCAAGGTCGGAGTCGGAGCCATACTCGCTCCCGTCATACTGACTGCCCTTCCTGCGATGACCTTTGCCGTTGGTTGCGAGAGGCAGCGTCAGGCTCAGGTGCTTGTTCTTTCTTTCCTGCGGACTCGCGACGTCGACTCCGCTGTCTCGAACCGCATCCTGCCGTGGTGCATCACTTTCTGTCTCGTCCACGGAAATGTCTGGCGCACCATGTCCCTCGTAGTACTCGTCCTCGCCGTCTGACAACGCGTCTGCTAGTTCGTCGGCCAGGTTGCCCAGGCCATTGTCGCTGTTAATGCCTGGTAGGCCCATGCCGCTGTTGTTGAACATGATACTGTCGCCCTCGCGGTCGCCTCCTGGGAGGGAACTGCGCGAAAGTCGTCGAGAGTGTGAGGAGGGGGAGTAGTTATAGTCGGAGCCATCGCGCGAGTGGGAGTATCGGGGCGTTGAGGGGGACGTCATCTTGCAAGACGACTGTGATGTGTGAGGGTGACGGTGGGTTGTGGTTCTGGCTCGGCGAATGTGGTCGTGTCTTCTTATTGAGGGCGGCAGGGCCCTGAGGTGACTTGTCGGTGACTCGATCGTGGATACTTTCCGGACAGCGTGGTTCGTCACTGGTTAAAGGTGGTCCCTCGGGCTGCTTATCCGGGTGACGTGTTTTGGCGTGAAGACAGAATGAATGAATGACGGACGGTCTGTCAAGGATGAAAAAGGAGGAGACTGATGTGAATCTGCTGTTTTGGTTGACTTGCTATAGCTGAGTTCCGCTAAGAGAGCGGTGCATAATCTCCCTGGATGTAGATCCATTCGTAAAGTTGGGCTCTACTAGGCTTGAAGCGACGCGTTCCGAGACAGCCTACGGCAGGCATAAAGCCAAGGGTTAGGGCTGCAAGGACCCAAGGATGCAAGGGGCCCAGGTATATAGGAGGTACCTAAGGTACCTAGGTATGTACAAGGATGCTCATTCGCACTGACCTACGAAGTACTGCGGTAAAACCTAAGACGAACTTCATCTGTTCAAAATGGCGACTCCTATCTTCAGCGCGTTCACCACACGCCCGATAGGGCATGTTAATTCTCCCGATCATTTGATCGACCAATACTGTACGAAGATCCCTGGAAAGTTTGTCCGGCGGTCACCTAGAGTGGTTTCCAAAAGCCCCGAGGGCAGTCAGAACCAGCAGGCTCTACTCAAGGTAGTAATGGCTTCCAAATTCAACAGTTTCCGGCGATGTCGAGCTTGACATTGGGGCATCATCTGGTGTCGGCCCCAAAAGTGTCCAAGCAGGCCAAGTCACTTGCAAAGAATAACTATCGCGCAGGTAGTGAGAGCCACCACCAGCTCGCAAGTTGGGATACAGCGTGCTGACTCATCAGAAAAGACTCTGGTCACCATCACTAAACACGATGACCCGGGCTAGGGTTCACGGCGGCTTCAAGAACAACCAAGACCGGGCCACGCCACGCGAGGCCGTACACGCAGGAGACCGTCCCATGAAACAAAAACATTGGGAAGATTGATCTGCCCGTCCCCGTGCTTCTCTGGCCCCGAACGCTGAACTTTTGTCTTGTGTTGTGCATTAACGACGGGCGGGCAGGCCCAAGGTTTTGTTCGCATACGTGGGAAGCCGAAGCATGTGAAATGGAACAGAGCTCTCAGAGTGATGCCCACTTCAAAAGAAGCGGGATCCCTTGGGTAGCTTGGATGTCTGGACCCTTGACACAAAATGGCCGGATCAGCAGGAGGGAAGGTCCCCAGCCCTCTATACCTAGGTACCTATAGCCCGCTCTAGACCCTCCAGTGTACCTAGGTCGTAGTGGCAGCACGGTGCAGCACTGCCCTGGAAGCGCCTGGCATCATTTAATTGGCGGCATTGCTGCATCTATGATCGCGCGCACAACGGAATTACCATTCAGGTATGCCTTCAAAACATGTTTATATTCCTCTCCCCCCCCCTCTCTGTTGCTGCATTGCAAGAAACTGCGCTCGTGCTGCCCCTTTTGCCCCATGGGTACCCAATCCAACCTGCTCACTTTTGTTACTCTCTTGTTTCAAGATCTCAAGTTTTGCTTTTCTGTCCCCTCATTCAATTACTCCGGAGTATGATATTTACCACCATTGTTCCAAACTTGCTCTAAGAAATTTGTATCAACTATTCACACTTTTCCCGTCGCAACACACTACACAATCCTATGGCTGTTGCAGAGAATTTTGACAACTCAAATGCCCCTGAAGGAACCATGCAGTCTGTCAAGTTCTCACGAACCCATGGGCGCCTGATCTCAACACAGTGTTGACGATTATTTTCGGCATCTTGAGCATTCTGACACAAGGTGTTAGGTTGTATCTGCGCAGCCACAGGCGAACGTTAGTCAGATTTGCCTTCCTACCAAATCAAACGATGTAGCCTCAGCGAGAAGCGAGAAGTCTCCGTCGAAATAGTTCACCAATGGGGTTGCATACAGCTGACCTGGCCGATTTTCCATAGTGGGATGAGACCAAGGAAGCCGGTCTATGGTCATCAGAGCGACACTGATGATGATATTGAAATGGTACAGCTACAAGAACAATCAGCCCTGACCGAACGCGGCTGCCAAACAAGCCCCTGGGGTGGCCATGAAGCACAACCGGCCCAGACTGTGGGCAGACTGATTCCCGAACAGAATCTTGAATGGCGAGGCAACATGGTTCCACGGCAGAGACGAGCCCCTACGCAGGGCCCTGCATGGCCAAACCATGAGTGGCATGGAGATGTCGACCCTCCCGCTCGTAGGTACATTCAGCCGCCTTTTCCCCAGCGGCGGTAGAGAGGATTGAGAAGTCCAATCGAGAAATCCAAGAGAAATACTATCACCTAAGTATAACAGGATCCGTATGGAAGAGACATTGACAGCGAGCCATCTGTGGCGACCAACATGGTGGTCTGTGTTGGACATCATTTGCTGCTCACCACCACATCTTGTTTGTAACCTGAAAACGCACTTTGGGGGCTGACACCTTCATCCCCTCGTCTCAGGAAGTGGCAATCTCAGAATTATATGCTCGTCATTGGTGATGACAGGAGCCATGCACATCACAGCATCTATACAGTCATGTGTGGAAGAATTAATGATGCATGCGGAAGATGGTGGCATCGACAAAGGTGTCTCTTGTATCATTGACTTATAGAGATGTAGTTGCCAGGCTGACTAAAGCTGTGGGACATCCTGCTATGTAATTTCTCATCCTTTGGGGGGTTTCTTGGCCATATAACTTCATACCTATTCCAGATTTACAAGAGCTGTGGGGAGAATTGGACAAAGTTGTTCTCAGTAATCATGACACTCTCGATGCTCACTGTGTTTGGACCTCTGAAAATAGCCGTTGACTTCCACCGAAATGTTGGATTTAATTTGAGGTCCCATTGACAAGGTCCACCTACAGTCGGCACTAACAGCTACAACCAAGGTCTTGGTGGAAGACTGCTAGTGGCCGATGTACTAACAAATCGCTAGCGAAAAATACTTCAGCATGCAGGTTACCTTCAATCATGTTGATACCTCATCAACTTCGAAACTAATTCATGAAGCGCCATAAACTCTCGTTGAATCTCCGTTTATGGGCTGACGTTTACCAGCCAATCGTTTCTTGAACATTTATTTCGTACTCGGCCTGAGTGCACTTTCAGAGGAGAGCCTGGGTTTCGGGCAAAACACGACGCTCGAGGTTCATCGAACCTGATGAGCACAGCTGCATGAACAGTGCTGGGACGGTCACAACCCTCAATCCACACCAAAATGGCCAACTTCCGACGCTTCAGGCCTGACGACGTGAACAAGTTCTCAAAATGCAACCTCGACCCCTTCACCGAGACGTATGAGCTCAGCTTCTACCTGCAGTACTACGCTAAATGGCCCTCACTGTTCCAGGTCGCCGAGGACCAGGACGGCAACATTATCGGCTACCGTGAGCCCTCTCCCCCTCCCCCACCAACCCCCATCGTCACTGTCTCTCACACGATCCCGACTGACACCGCTCACAGTTATGGGCAAGCTCGAGTCCTCGCCCTCCTACTACAAAGGCTCGGAGCACTACCTGCCGTGGCACGCACACATCACCGCGCTGACGGTGGCGCCCGAGGCGCGCCGCCTGGGCATCGGCAAACTGTTGAGCGAGCAACTGGAGGCGGTCGCAGACGCTAATGACGCCTGGTTCGTCGACCTCTTCGTGCGCGCATCCAACCACAAGGCCATCGCCTTCTACAAGAGCATGGGCTACAGCGTATTCCGCGTCGTCAAGGACTACTACGGCGACAACCCCGAGGACCCGAGCCTCGATGGCGAGGATGCGTATGATATGCGCAAGGCGATGAAGAGGGATGTAAAGGGGGAGCATGTCCGTGAGGATGGGATGGAGCACGTTGTCAATCCGGAGGATGTGTGGTAGGGATGAGCTGGGGAAAGAAGGAAGGAGGGGCCACGTTCGAGTACTTCCACGCAAGCGCGTCCAGCTCGAACCCCAAAAGAAAAGAGAGGTATTTGTCTCTTAGCAGCTGCACTGATAGCATGGTGAAGAAAAAAGGGACAACAAAAGGGGGGGGGGACGAGAGACGTTCGTGAGCACGTTGCCGAGGACAGAGGCGTAGCCCCATTCGGCACGCCGGCCGCTGGGGTCCACGCAACAACCTTCGGAGCCGTCCAAAGTGGCCAGCGTTTGGTAATCAAGTCAACCACTTCAACCAGATGAGCTGTGTCTTCGAGTTGTTTTTGGTCATTTCCATCTCAATATTCGCTGATAATGTGAAGTTGCTTTGCACATGTCTACCGCTTCTTCGACGATCCCATGCGAGCGTCTCCCTACCCACCCGGACCCGGGCGGCCCTTGCATAGGAACTCTATATCCAAGCCCCGTCAACGGCATATACACTCCCGCTCACAAATGTACTCTCTGGTCCCAGCAAAAAGGCAATGACGTTCGCCACCTCCTCTGCTGTCCCTTGTCTCCGAATCGCTGAAGGATCATCGAAAGGCGCATCCGGTGAGCGGCCGACCAGGTCCCAGTTCTTCTGCATCAGAGGCGTGTATATCGCCCCTGGGGCAACAGCGTTCACACGAATTTCTCTGACGCCATTCTCCTGGGCCGCCGCTCTTGTCAACCCGATCACGCCGTGTTTACTTGCGTCGTATGCCGCGTGTTGTGCGAATCCTGTGTTCGTTTTAGGTGTTGCTGGGGACGAGTTCAGGATGACATGTGCGTGAAGGGAGGAAGCTTACCCTTCACCCCGTGAATACTAGCAACATTCACAATGCTGCCTCCATCCACAATCTTTCTCAGCTCCGCCCTGAGGCAATACATCATTCCCGTCAGGTTGACCCTCAAAATCCGATCCCACTCATCGTCATCCAGATCCACCACGGCGTCCTTCCCATGGGCCTTCCCGATGATCCCCGCCACGTTTGCGGCGCCGTCGAGCCGGCCGAAGGTCGAGATGATATTTTCTATCCACGCGTCAACCTCGGACCGTTTTGTCACGTCTAGTCTAGTAGCCTTGAACGATCCTGAGACCCCATTGGGTTCCCCGTGATGGGTTGTTCGGGATTGGAAGAAATACTCGGCGTCAGCGATGGCTGCTGGATCGATATCGGCTATGTAGACGGTGGCGCCTTTACGGGAGAGGGTCTTTGCGGTTGCGAGGCCGATGCCACTTGCGCCTCCTGTTATGGCGAACACTTTGCCTTGCAGCAGAGGTGCCATGTTTTCTTGCTTGTGATCTCGGGCTACCATGGGAAAGCCTCTCGGTACCTGAGGGGGGCTACCTTTTCCGCCCAGAAAGACAGAGTATTGTCAAAGGTCGACAAGATCGAGTATAGACAAGAGCGAGAAACTATTACAATCTGCAACGTCGTCAGGGGCGCCAAGACTGTATTTGTGTAGTACTTACCGTGGCATATATATGTAACGTACCTCCTGGAACTACCTCCTCGTCGTTCGGAAGCACAGCTTGGCGCGAGCATTTTGGAATGACACCGAGAGCAGCGCCGAATCAACAGGGACGCATTCCCGAGACACACAAGATAGGCTTGCATATGGGCCACTCTTTTCCCCTCGGGATCACGATGCATTGGGCCTGCATTTCGTGCCGTGCCAGGTGGGATCTCCTCAGAAAGTGGGGACTAAGCGAGATATTTACCGTCGGCTCAATAGTAAGTACAGTACATGATGCAGAGTACGGTATCTTTCCCCGGCGGCTGCTCTTCATTGACGGGCTTCGACGCAGACAGTCTCCATGCGGTGTTCTGGGTTCTTTCCTGGTGTACAAACAATGTCGGATCCGGCACGACGCGGATGAAGCACTGCGAGATTTGCCTCGGATGCCACACAAATCACCGACGGGTACTTAAGCATTTCAGAGAGCTAGCTCAGCAGGTCTGATGTCAACCTCGAGTACTTTAAACAACGGTCAGGCATCTACACTGAGATTGTTCGCACGGAAGGAAACGCCGAGGCCACCACTTTCCTTCGTTGGAAGCCACTTTTCGACGCGGGGCAGAAGATTTTAAAAGGTTCTAGAAGGCCGACTAGACTAGCCTGCAGATGATGCGATGATGCGCATTCGAAGACGCTGCCGGTTTCCCGAGCCGCCGGGACGGAGCACTGGCAGTATTTCGGATGCTGGTTCATCGATGTCTCACAGCGTTGATGGAGAGGTTACATCGTACGCAGTTTGTTGGGCCTCTGCTGTGGTTTCGTCTGGTTTCGTCTGGTTTCGTCTGGTTCTCTGTTGAGGCTGTCGAAGTATATATAAAAGGCTGGGCCCATGGCATACCCATCCTCACTCAATGAGACAGACTATGGAAGCGGAATCAAGGCTTCTTCTCTTCCACTTCGAGATGGGCACAAGAATGAGTGCAAGAGAATGTGACCTCGACTCCCCTGCGACCTGTGGGAGCGACATTACAGCTCCAGCCTACGGACTCTTGGTGAGAGACTCGCCGTGTCGGACCGTTCATCTGACTCGACGTCGATACCCACTGTCTGCTGAGAGTTTGACACCTTCGACGAAGCCTTCTCGCATGGTTCCACCTCGAAGAATCGCTCACCCCGGTCGATTTCCCCAGATTTTCTGACGGCATGGAACCACAAACGGGACCCATTTTGGCGGGGATGGCGGCTCGTGTAAGCTCAGGTCCCGCAGCTGATTTGGCTTGGCTGCCCCAGTGGGGTGGAGAACTGGTAACGCCAGTTGCACTCGAACTCGACTTGCATTCGGTGCCTGTATTTCTTTGGTCGGTCTTGACGTAGCGCACGCCCCTAGAGCCGCGCATGATCAGGTCACGGCTTGCGAGACTGGTTGACGATTCGACGATGGTGCCTAGGGGCGAGGCTTTTGGTTGAGGTGAAGATGGCCAAGGTTTCGTGCGGCTTGTTGGATCAAGGAGGAAGGACCGTCTCGGAGGAGTGGAACATGGGGAAGCAGCCCACCCCACGTCATCGCTGCTCCAACGTGTTGCAGCTTACCTTGAACCTCGGACAACTCGCTCAGGGGCTATCAAACACAACTTGGTCAGCTGAGAGCTCTGTCGTTTCCCCCTTCATCCTTCTCTCCCCCCGGAATCCAATGGGTTTATCTACTTGAGTATCTTTCTGTCTCTTGCTTGTCCTCCCCTCCCATCCGCGTCTCCATCCCTTGTCCATCCCTCGGCGCGGGCTCGTCGGAGACTTGATTTGGCTCTCCGAATTTGACCTTGCGCTTTGTCCGCAAGTTGGGCGTCACTTCAGAATACATACCCTCTTTTGGATTCGCAGACCCTCTTACTGGGCAAGCTCTCCTCTTCCAACTGCCTTGAAACACCGTTCAACATGCAATTGAGCCTCCTCCTCGGGGCTGCTGCGGCCGCCCTGGCCAGCGCCTCGACTCTCACACCGCCTGTGTTGCCACTGATCGTCCGGAATCCATACCTCAGCACTTGGGTCCGTTCTCGTGATGCACCGTGGGAGCAATGGCCGATTTTCTGGACTGGGAACTCGGTAAGTCCCTGAGAACGGAAAAATGAAGACAAGGAGCCCTGCTGGGAGGAGCATAGGGGCCCAGGGTGCTGGAGACGAGCATTTGTCCACAGGACTATGTGATTGGTGGCTGTCAATGATACTAATGAGGAACCGTTCAGGTCGGCTTCTCAATTATGGCTTCAGTGCCAGAGTCCGGCGAAGTCTACCCGCTCCTCGGCCGGCCACAGGACTCGCTAGGAGGATCTCACGACTACAAAGTGACCTTCCCGGAGTACCTCGGCGCGACTTTCGACGCCTCAACCACAAACCTCTCCTACTCCATCTCACCACCCAATGCCACTATACCCGCAATACTTACTCTGTCTTTCCTCTCTCCGATCACTCCAACGTCGACACTGAGACAATCGCTCCCGGCTTCGTACCTGACGGTCCATGTCGAGGGCTCCTTCGATATCAACCTCTACATCGATCTGAATGGAGAATGGGTTACGGGGGATAGGGCCAATGACATTGAATGGAGTCTTGAACATGCCGAGCCCAAGCCAGGTTCCACTGCTGCGTTCGCTGAGATCAAGTCCTGGAAGGTACAACGCCGCACGCAGCAGCTCCTCACGGAGTTCGCTGATCGCGCGGAATGGGGAACTCTCTACTTCTCTGCCCCTCAAGACGTCCAGCATGAGAGCGGGGTCTCAGCCGCCTTGCGCAAGCACTTCTCCTCGACGGGCCAGCTGAGAAACACAATCGATGGCAAATTCCGCAGGATTATGGAAGAGGAGCCTGTCTTCGCTTTCTCGAAGTCTTTCAAGCTGTCATCTAGCGGGAAGAAGCTGCGTGACCCTGAGGGGCGTCTCAAACAGAGCAAGGTGGAGATCAAGAACGACAGTGTTATGTTCACATTCGCTCTTGTTCAGGACCCGGTGGTCCAATTTGCGGCTGCGAGGGGATTGACCCAAATGCGACCCTTCTGGATGACCTCCTTTACCACCGCCCAGGACATGATTAAGCACCACTATCTGGACTTTGAAAAGGCAAGTGCTCTGGCGAGCAACTATTCGCGGCAGCTCGATATCGATGCGTACGCCTCAGGATCGTCCGACTATCGGGATATCGCAGCTCTGTCCGCACGACAGGTGCTTGGCGCGACGCAGTTCTCCGGCACTGTCGACAACCCAATCTTGTTCCTTAAGGAGATCTCATCCAACGGGAACTTCCAGACCGTGGATGTCATCTTTCCTGCTTTCCCGTTCTTCCTGTACACCAATCCTCGATGGCTGGCTTATCTCCTTGAGCCTCTCTTGGAGCACATGGCTAGCGGTCAGTATCCCAACAAGTACAGCATGCACGATCTTGGTTACCATTTCCCCAACGCCACTGGACACGCTGACGGAAATGATGAGTACATGCCTCTGGAGGAGTGTGGGAACATGCTGATCATGGGCCTTGCTCTGGTCAACGCCTATAAATACGACACCCAACCTGCTTTTCTCAGTCTCGATCCAAAGGATGTGGACGACTCGCAGAAGGTTCAGGCGACATCAATATTTGACGAGAACGGCATCGATCGGGCCTGGAGCTATGGCGGGGACGTAGAAACCACTGATCTTAAGCAAGCTCAAAAATGGGTCAGAAAGTCCTACACGTTGTGGAAGCAATGGACCGTCTACCTTATCGAGGAGGCCTTGGAGCCCAAGAATCAGTTGTCAACGGACGACTTTGCTGGATGGCTCCGGCTGCAGACCAACCTGGCTCTGAAGGGCATAATTGGCATCCGGGCCATGAGCGAGATCTCGGATATCCTTGATGAGACTAAGGATGCCAAGTACTACCGTGAAATTGCCGACGATTACGTCGCGAAGTGGCAAGACCTGGGCCTTTCCAGAAACAAACTCTTCCCCAAGCTTTCGTATGAATGGTACGGCTCTTGGACCACCATTTACAACCTATACGCAGACTCACTGCTCTGCTTCCACCTACCGGACGAGTCCACTGCGGACACCGAACCGAAGACTTTGCAGTCTGCCAAATGGCGAGGGGCAGAGCAGTCACCCCTGAAGTATGAGGTTGAGAAGAACAAGAGTTCCAAGTTCATCCCAGACTACGTCTACAAGATGGCTAGTGACTGGTACCACAACGTGATGCAAAAGTACGGCCTACCCTTGGACAGCCGGCATTTGTACACCAAGAGCGACTGGGAGTTTTTTGCGGCGGCTGTTACCAGCAAGACGACGCGGACGGAGATCCTGACACAGGTGGCGAAGTGGCTGAACGAGACGGTTACTGGTGAGCTTTTCTGGCCTTTTAAATTCCCCCTGCGATCATAATACTGACCCGCATGGTTCAGACAACCCATTCACCGATCTGTACGAGACAGAGGACGATGGGAACTACCCAGGAGGTATCGCCTTCAAGGCTCGGCCCGTCGTCGGTGGTCACTTCGCCTTCCTCGCGCTGGAGAGGGCGTGTGGTGGTAGGGCATCTGAGGCGCTGAGCTTCCTCGACCACGATGAGCCAGCGGAGCTGGACGTAGGTTTGCTGGTGGAACAGGAGAGGGTGTTTGGGCTGAGCCAGATGACAGAAATGGAGCTGTAGCCACACGGACACCCGAGCTTTTTGATTTTGTTTGCTGGCAGGGTGAAAAAGGTGAAAACACTGGAAGGTTGATGACCAAAATTGCTAGCGGCTTGTTTGCCTTGGTCGAGATTTCATAAGATTGCGGATACCGCATCGGAGAAGGGTCCATCACTAATGTGATGGCTCCCTTGGGCCGAGAACACAGCTGCATGCGAGCGAGGGTATCATTGGGTGTGATGAGTTGTGAGGGTGGCATCTTCATTTTACCAGCTCTTGAGAGCATTGTCAACCCTAATCTCATAGTGCTGTACACACAACAGAGTCCACGTAGCGTTCCCCTTCCGCGCCAAATATGTCTCTTGCAACGGCTGCACCTCAATCCAGCCTGATTCTATATGAGGTTTGTAAATATAGACACGCGCATCAGAGTCGAACCTCGACCTTGTGTGCGGCCGGGAAACAGGCCTCAACTGAGACGCAGGCTGAGGTGGAAACCGCCACGACTCACAATAAGCTTGAATCTGGCGGTTAGAGCGTTTGAGAACAAGCATAATCTTGCTGACTCCATCCAGGCCGCTCGATCGAGTTATTCAGCCTAGAAGGGGGGAGGGGTCTAGTTGACTGGACGTCCAAGGTCCTGGACGTCAGTCAGCACGTCACAAAATGCTGACGCGTGGTGCCTGAGCCATGCGGCTCAACCGCTTAGGCCACTTGCACTGGAGGGATCTCATCAATAGATGCTGGATACCGGCGTATGGAAATCAAATCGTTGACACACTGATTGCTTGAAATCATGAGTACGGCCTGTCATCCTCACACCCGACGAGGCGGTTGTTGTGCCTCACAGAACGGGCACGGCACCCGTCCGAGGTGATTGACCCCGGATTCAGACAACTGGTCAGCTACGAACTGACGTTGCGACGAACTCCAGGCACATGTAAAGACCGTACTGACATCATCCCATAACTGAACGGCCACTTCCACAGGCTCTGGGGGCAGTCGCCGTAGATATCCACGGAACCAAGAGTCCGAGAGTGAAGGAAACTTACCCTGGGCAGCACGGCCGTTGAGCTCAATTGATCCTCGAGTTTCCACCTGGGGCAAATGTAGGTCATCTTACCGATTGTCTGGGAACTCACACTTTCTTGCACCATGAGTGTCAGTCAGTCAGCAGACTGCTTCGTGAAGCACTTGGAAAGGACCAAGTGAGACGGCCCTTTGCAACACATATGGGTCAGGCCGGGACGAGGACTTACTCACGCTGACCACATGTCAGGGCTGCAATAACGGCATAGTCAAAAGATTTTGAAGACGAAAGATTCGTATATTTAAGTTGATGCAGGTGCCATCCTGTGGCATGATCCAGAGCCTCTCTCCAGCAGCATACTTCCGCAGGCCTCGCTCTCCTCATTCCTATCCTCCGCTGCTCTGGGAGCAGTCAATCAACACGTTATTCTTTACCAAGCAGGCTTGGCCACATTCTTTTGGGGACCATTGTCACGCTGATTCTCACGCCGATATTGCTGGGAAGTGTCAACTCTACCATATTCTCCCCCCCCCCCTGGACTCCATCGCAGAAATGCGCGGCCAAGTCCTCGCCGTTCTCGCGCTGTTTTTGCAGCTGCAAAGCTCCGCAGCCGCGCCCAGCAAGCGCTGCATGACCGAAGCACAAATCAAAGCCTTCCAGGCGTCCTGGCCGAAGTTTGGTGGACTCGGCCCCGTTCTGATCCCTTGCAGCGAGAACACCGCGGTGAACGGAACGCTGTCCTCGTCTGACATCGACGGTCTGGCAAGGAGGTATCTGGCGGATGAACGGGTCACCCAGGGCGCCGATACGGAGAAGAGATGCATGACGGAGGCACAGATTGCGGCTTTCCAGGCGGCTTGGCCGAAGGATGGTGGAAGGGGCCCTGCGCTGTTCCCCTGCAGCGAAGGTTCCGACTCGAGTAATGTGCCATCTCTGTTGTCCTAGTCGGAGGTCGAGGGCTTGGTCCTGAGGTACCTGAATGCGAGCCTCAGCAGGAGTATAAATCAGCTGAGCAGGGAGGGAGGGAGAGAGAGCCTAGATGAAGCCATAGAACCCCTTATCTCCGAAGAAAAGAGGGGGGAGGATAGAGTCATTAATTGCTCCTTTTTTTATGCAAGTACTAAATAGGTAGATACCGTAGCAAGAGTGCAGTTGCTTATTGAAAGTATTCGGCTGTGATACTAGTGAGTCCTTGCACTTGACATCTAGCCTACGCCAAAGCCATCGGAACTCGACGTCGGCAACAGCCTCGTTCGAAACCCGGGGGGAGGGGGGGACGAAGCATTTCGTGACCGGCACGAGTACAACAGATGGTCATCGGGACCAGGTGACAACCCCAGAAACCAAAGGGGAAGGAATCTGCAAGCCCAAAGAGCACTTGTGCGCCTTGAAGAGCCAAAATCGGCAAGATCTGACCGTACACGCAGCATACTGTGGCAGAGCCTTGTGAGCGAGCGGCAGGCCGGGGATAGGCTTGTGAATAGGCACCAGAGAGGGAAACTGTGCAGGGTGACGTCGGTAAATCGGGAACAAAAAGGTCCTCCTCCATCAGACACTGAATGGATCTGGGGATTTGTGGATCCGGCCATGCTTGAGGCTGCAGAGGCTCCACCTGCTTGCAGTCAAGGGACAAAGCGGGCTGAAAGCGACGCTATTCCGGGCATGACTGGGGGGTGACGAAAAGATCTGGAATTTTGAGGCGGACAGGGGTATAGGCCTGGTATGGGCCTGGTGACCCACCCCTTCCAGATTGCGACAGTTCCGAGGTCTGATTGGCTCACAACTATGCGCTAGCAGCACGGGCCACCCGAAGCGCTCCTCCCTTTCTCGCTAAAAAGTCAACTTCGCCATCAGCTTCGCTCCCTCTCTTTCTTTGTCCATGCACCACATACACATACACATACACCCTCCCCCCCCAGTTTCTGAGTGCAATCACCTTGCGTGGCGCCCTTTCCTCAGTGTGTGAGAGCTTTTAGTGCGACTCTTTCTTTTTCCCAACACTTCCAGTTGGCTTTTTCCAAACGATACCCATTTCGTCAAACCCAGCATCTCGTTTGCGTGCTGCTTTCCAACACAGGCAGCCTCGCGCGACCAACACAAACAGTTCTTGATCAAAACATCAACGTCTCCTTTCTCTCATCAATCAACTCGTCGCCCAAAATGGCCACTACCGCGATGGATTACGAGAACCCTGCCGGTGACCGCTTCGATGGTACGTCTTCTCACCTTGCGACGCGCTGCACTTGACGCGACAGTTTCAGAGCGCGCCTGTCAATCCCATCCAGCTACCGAGACTGACTTTCGGCTTTTCTCAGACGAAGCCCCGCGCTACGATCGCGACAACCGCAGCGCCTCCCCTCGTAGTGACAACGGGAACGACGGCGGTCGTCGCCGTTCCGCTTCGCCTGGCGGTGATCGGTAAGCCGGAGGACTCTCCATGCCTACGCATCATCTCATCACCATCTAACGTCCTTCTTTTGCAGCGCTCCCATCAAGGATGAGCCCATGCGTGACCGTGATGACGATGGTGCCGTCAACCCTGGCTCTAACCTCTTCGTCACTGGTATTCACCCTCGCCTGCTCGAGGAAGAGGTCACTCGCTTGTTCACCAAGTACGGCACCGTCGAGAAATGCCAGATCATGCGCGATCCCCACACGAAGGAGTCCCGGGGCTTCGGCTTTGTCAAGATGATCACTTCCGAGGAGGCCGACGCTGCGAAGGAAGGCCTGCAGGGTAAGGAGTTCGAGGGCCGCACTCTCTCCATCGAGAAGGCTCGTCGCGCTAGACCCCGCACCCCTACCCCCGGAAAGTATTTTGGTCCTCCCAGTAAGTTGAGCCCCCTGGACTCTTGAGGCACCGCCTCCCTTGTTTGGCTGGGTTGTTACTCACACGGACAGAAGAGCCTCGTGGCCGATTTGGCGGTGACCGCTACGGCGATGACCGCCGCCGAGGAGGCTTTGGTGGTGGCTACGGCGGCCCCCGTGGTGGTGACCGCTACCGTGACCGCTACCGCGACCGCGATGACCGAGGCTCTCGGGGATACGGTGGAGACCGAGGCTACGGCGGAGGCTACGAGGACCGCGCCTACGATCGAGGCTACGACCGAGGCTACGACCGTGATGACCGCGCCGGCGACCGTGGCGGCGACCGTGGCGGTTACGATCGCCGGGGTGGTGGCCGAGACTACGACGACCGAGGTGGAATCGACCGGTACGCAGGTGGTGGCCGTGATGATAGGTACTCTGGACCGCGCGGCGGTGGTGCTGGTGGTGGCTTCGACCGATACGACCGCGGCGGTGACCGTGCCCCCCGCGATGCCGCTCCCCCCGCCGCTGGCTACAGTGATACCGCGTCGCGCTCCGAGGCCCGGGACACCTACGGTGGTACGCGCGATTCCGATGTTTTTTACCGTGATCCTTACCCCGCCCGTTATGGTCGTGACTGAATTCTCTAGGTGCCCGTTGAGCCACGTCACAGCTCGTGCGAAGCGACCGCCAACCTGCGCATGGTAGGTCATTGGCCTCGCCTACTGTGTCTGTAAGTTCAACGGAAATTCGGTCTTTTTTTCGGTCGTGGGAAATGGGGTTTGGTCGGTCAACGAAAAAAAGTTTGCGGTCGAAGAGTTTTTTTCGGCACAACTCTAGTTAGGCACTTTGCGACTGGGCCTGCGGCTAGCATCTCTTCAATGGGGTTTCACTTCATGGCGTGGCCTTAGCGGGGAGACGACATCGGGCCTCTTTCTGCTCTATTACTTCTTTTCTGCGAATACGACACGGATTCTGGGTTCTGAAATTTGCGGCAGCCGCTCGTCCTCACCGATCGACGAAGATCACAGAACCTTTGCACCTTTTCACCACCAGACTGCACCATAATTCCCTTCACCTGCACCTGTACGATTATCAGTCATCAGTCGTTCTCAGCCCCCAGCCCAACCTTTGCATGGATCCAGTTCGGCACTTGAGACGGGGGTACGACTTACATTTTCATCGAAAAATCTGGGAGAGAAGGACGTCCAACAGATAGCGCCAAACTTGACTCGGAGCTCAACAGAACTCTCCTGACAACACTGTGCCTTACGAATGAATGACAACCTAAAACGGCAAGTTCCTGAGGTCCAGCTATAACGAACTTCCGTCGACTTGTTCAACTTGATTTGCCGTATACGCTTTCGCCCAAGCAGTCTGCGAATTATGCCAACTTGACAAATATATCGATCTGGCATTAATCGCCAACGATTCTCCATGCGCCAGACTGCAATGAATACAGGTGGGCTTGGATCGTCGCCTGATTGTTGCCTGTCAGCCACTGCTTGCAAGGTTCAAGAAGATTTTCACCAGCTTGAACATCTGTGATCCTTGCAAACAAAGGCGTCCCGGCAATGAGACAAAGGAAGGCAAGAGCCTCTCTGGCTCAATAGGTGAAACCCATGTACTGTACAGCCGTTCCTTTCGCTGACGCGCGTTTTCTTTGAACAGGTTTCTTTGACTGGAATATAGTGGCATTCCAGCCAGGACCATGATCCGTATTTGGGACGCGCATCCATGTTTGGGGCATCGCGTGGGCACACACACGGGATACCCCCCACCCTTGCAGACAATGCAAAAATGTCATCTGGGTCAGGTGGCTTTTCAGCTGACTGAGACATTTGCTACATATCCTGACACTATTGTGCTTGGGGGAGCATCATTGGCAAAGTTGTGCTGGTGTGACTGCCCCAGGATTCTGCCGAGGCTCCAGTCGATCGCTGTTACTACACAAACATGCACTTGGGGAGGGGTGGTCAATCTGAACAGCATCATGGCCGTCGCCATGGCCTGCTCAGAATATTCATATATATGAAGCTGATACCTTTATATATTATGTTAGCTAAAGAGCATGCCTGTCCGATTGGCATCTCGGTATGGGAGACAACGATGGATCTCTCAGCATGCCTGTTTCTGGCAATCCATCCAATTTTTAGAGGAAGCAAACAGATAACCGGGAGTCTCAAAGGATGCCATTATTGCCAGGTAGGCCCTATCAAGGTAGGTGTTGCCACTCTCTCTTCACATACAATGCCTTATCCATGACGAGGCGGATCAGGCCTGCTCGTCTACCTCTTGTTTTCTTCTCATTTGCCGGTTGCTTCGGTTTTCTCTCAGTTTAGACACGTTGCCTCAGCATTACGAATGAAAACAAAGACTTAGTAGTTACGCAAGCAGCAGATTCTGCAGACTGGTGGTGTCGTGATGAAACGGTCTATATTCCCGTGCTCGAGTATGGCCCTGCAACCCGACAACGCCTCGGCATTATATTGCTTGACGCAAGAGAATTGGCCACCTTTTTGTGTGTTTTGACCACTTGTGACAGACACTGTTGACGGTGTCTTCAAACGGATCTGGATCCGATCAACAGCCCGGCGAGCCCGGGTTTGTCGACACTGATGAAAATCCCTTCCGCTGTGCGAAGGAACAACAACCAACACACCTTCACATGGAGCTCCCTTAAGAAGGATGGCTGGTCGCAGACGCCTCCGCGCTGGCCGCCTGGCTTGCTCGGCAACTTGTACGGGATGGAGGGAGCGAAAACCGGTGTGCCTCTCTCGCCGGCGTGCCGCTCAACAAGTCTCCGACGGGATCGGGGATGGCATAGGATCTGACTCTGGCTATGAGGTGTCCGAATCCAGTGTCTCTTCAGAGCCGTCGTCCCCACAGACCCCAGAGTCATCCGGCTCATCGGACACCTCCTTCTCGAATACTTTCCTCTTTTCTCTCAACAAGGGTAGGGGCGAGAGCTTCGCCATCCCGTCCTCTCCCCTCGGGGGCCGGGCGAGCATCTGCCGGGCATCCATGAGATCGAGGGCACCTTCGCCGACCACGGCTCCACGCCCGGCACAAAGCCCGGCCGCATCCGCATTGACCCTGAGGGACCCTTCGAAAACTCACCGCGACCCGCGCGCTCCTAGCCTGGAGGAAGCATGCCATCGCCGGAGAGCAATGGTGAGCGAAGGCGCCGCAGGACGTAGGTCGAGTTGCAAATGGAAGTGGCGATCAAGTGTCGCGTATCTGCATATCCCTAATGTGGATGTTGTGACGCGGGAGCCGCTTGTCGAGGGCCCGATGGAGAGATATCAGCGGATGTGGAGGGGAGGGGACGAGGAGGGAGATGGGTAGGATGAGATGTTTGTGAGGGATTGGTGTGAGGGTGTTTGGAGACAAAGGGCCGAGAAGATACAGGGGATGTAGGGGCAAGGGAAGGCCGTGGTCATATTTTAGAGTGGATTGGATCCCCATTTTGCCGGACCTGGGGGGGAGGGGGTTGTCCAAGATTCAACACCTTGCCCGAGTCGACCTGCCAAGCAACAGCTGGACATCTCGTCGAGATGAGAGATCCGCAACCCTATCAGGTATGTGTCCTGATCCTGTACCTTTATGAATACTATTTTATTTATTTATTTGGACAGAGTGTGCCAATTCAGGATGGCCTCGATGTCATTGCCGCAGTGGGTTCGCGTAAGTTCTTGACGGGCCTTCGGGACAATGGCGATGCTTGACAGTTCCGGATAGAGATTCCTGATATGCTTTGTGCCACATGGCGTCGGGAAGCCTTCTCGTTTGTTGGTTTGGTCGGTAAGACAGCAAGGACGGGCAGCAGATGCTTCTTTGTCCGCCTAGGACACACTGCGACCGGAAACAGCTTCATTTGCGGCGGCCTGGATCGAGAATGTTATACATAAAACTTGGAGGACGAATAAGCACTTCTCGAGCACTTCTCGAGCACTTCTGGAGAAATTCTCGAACTCGTTCTGCACTGTATCCAGCATTTCTCGAACGCCTCTTTTGTCGCGTGCGGTGGTGGCTTCGTTCTCAACTTATTCCCTGAAAACATTACACTCCAGAAACCTATCTGTCGCCGTATCGACAAAATGGCTGATCTTGTTTCTCGCGACCTGTTATTAGGCAGAGATGGCAAGGGTTATCAGATACCGAGGGACGCAGAAGCAGCAGCAACGACCATCCTGACCGAAGGGGAGAGGGACATACTTCAGAACGATAGTCTCGGATTTGCCAGCAAGAGCACTGGCGTGAGGAGATACACCAACGACAATTTAAATATTTTCAGGCCGGTCCATGTCCCTGGGACGCCGGATCGAGTCCGATTTCGACACCCATCCGGAGCTCTGTACGACCTAGTCCCAAACGCCATTGGGGTGTTTTTCCAAGAAGCCCCGGAAGAAGAGCTGTATGCACCAGATCCTTCATCTACCGTACAGTTCCGCGTCACTGGAGACGACCAAATTCCACGCTCGCATTACATCGACAAGAACCAATTCATATGGCAGCAAAACCCGGCAGGCTCCTTTATGATACGGTCCCTGCCGGTTCCCCAGAGTTTGGAGGTGCCTGAAGTGCCCGATCCCCTCGGCGATGGGAATGCTGCAATTGGGGTTTTCAGAACTTCGAAAAACCAGTACAGACCGGTCCGTATTGCCACTGAACATTCAGTCACGGTTCGATTTCAGCGAATGTCTCGAGATCAGAGGCACGTGGTTCTGGCAGAGGTTCCGAACGCAACCGGGGTGACCTTTGAAGTACAGTCTCCAGCCGTCAGCCGTTACATCCCTGAGACCGTCGTGCGCTTCATCGCTCATCATTACTCTGGGGCTCAAATCGTGGGCCGTTATTACTACATCGATGAGAGTCAATCGATATGGAGTGACCTGCCGGAGGATGGAAGACGCACACGTATAATCAATGCCGAAGGCAAGATCGTGAACATGGTCGAGAGCATAGGAATCGCGACCAGCGGAGTGCTCAGGACGTTTGGACCCCGGGGATGGATACCCACACTTGATGTTGAGAACCGGGTGGTCCGGTTTAAAGACCGTTCCAACCCCCCCGAACTTCATGACGACGTTCCGGGTACTGTTGGGGTGACTTTTCGTGTGACCAAAGAAGTTGATCCGAAGGCCCAGTTTCCAGAGCATTTTCGAGGAAATGAGAAGGTCGTCGTGGGTTTCTGGGTCTACGAGGATGATTCCACGACCACTGTGGTAAATAGAGGGCCACACCGGGATCGGTTCTTTATTGACTCTCGCGGGTACGTATTCGCTCGAGTGCCGCCCGGTGCCATTGAAGCTCCTGCAGGGACCGTTTCCGCAGACAAAGGGAGTGCCTCTCTTCGGGCGGAGAACAATCTAGGGGCTGGCGCCGAGAACGACGACACTGGTCCTGATTTGCAAAGCGGTGGGGACAAGACTGTGGGTAAGGATTGGGATGAGGAGATGGTCGATTTTCCGGACGACGTTCTGGACCATACGCCTGGCAACCGCACTTATGTGCCGAAACGTTACGAGAGAGGCGGTCGGATCTATTTTGCCGACCAAAACAACCATGTCTTCGATGACAGCTATTCATTTATCAAGAT
>MUZH01004154.1:0-24701 GCA_003012965.1 Juglanconis oblonga | reverse complement strand
CGATGAGTACTCATCGTGTGGGTGGTGTGTCTCCGCAATATCGAGTATGGCATCCCTATGATAAAATCGAAGTCTCTGTCCCGATCCGTCAGAATTCTCTGTTTATACCCCGCTATGCCTCCATTGCTTGTTCCACTACTACAGCTAAGAAATTTTCCAATTCATTTCCTCGGTCTCCTTATTCTTAAGGTTATTTCTAGTACGCTGGGCTGGCCATCGTGATAGCAGCAGGCAACGAAGCAACGCTTGGAGGCGGAGCTCCTTCCGCTCGGTGACGGGAGTATTATTTTATAGGCTCCTTGAGGCCGGTATAGCATTGATTTTTCGGATTTTAAGACATCTATCAATCAAAGCTTTACAACTCGCAAAGCTCGCCTCTAAGCTTTGCTTCTTAATGAATGTCGTCTTCTTCAACGACGGTACCGTATTCGTATCGAAGGGTCCCTAGTCGACCGAAGAATTATTTACTACGTACGTCAGGAATACTACCATTCATACCTACGTGCGGGGATTGACTTCCGCAGAGCTGGTACACCAAGACAACAACCGTTTGGCGTAGTGACGCATTCAACCTCACATGTAGTTCAGCAGGTATCGATATGGAACGCCACCTGAGCCTGAAATTTCTTTGAATCCGAATACAAACATACCGAAATGAAGATCTTGGCTCTTCTACTTCTCCTGGCTCGGCCTTCCTCGTCTCGGGACGTTGCCATCGCCGTGGACGTCTCGCATACACTCGGCCGATGGGTTCCGATCAACCAATTCTTCGGCTGCGATGAGCCAAACTACGCGTATTATCCTCACGGGCAGTCTCTTATTAATGAACTTGGGTCCATTGGAAACCAACAGACTTACTTCAGGACCCACAACCTCCTGACGACTGGCGACAGCGCAAGAGGACTGATAGGTGTCCCTGGACTGAAATGGGGCAGCACGAACGCGTACACCGAAGACAGTTTCGGCGAACCGATATACAATTTCACCATTGTGGACCAAATATTTGATGCGTATCTGGTTGGGAACGTCAAGCCGTACGTCCAGGCTGGCTTCATGCCGCAGGCGCTCGCATCGAGCCCCGAACCGTATTTTTTTGACTTCGATCCCACCGCTGGGCCAAGCAGCATTTACACTGGCTGGAGTCATGTTCCAACAAGTTTCGACAAGTGGGAACAACTTATCTATCAGTGGGCTCTGCATACGGTTGACCGATACGGGGTCGATGAAGTGAACTCCTGGTATTGGGAGGTGTGGAATGAGCCGAATATTGCATGCAAGTGCCACGTGAAATGTCGATAATAGCATTCATATCGTTCTGATATATTCCGCAGATTGGAACGGTACAAAGGAGCAGTTCTACATGCTCCATGACCGAGCCGTCAATGCTGTCCTCCGAGCCATACCCACGGCCCGGGTAGGGGGCTGTGAAGTGGCTGGCGGTGCTTCAGGCTCTTATCTCAGCGACTTCCTAACGCACAGCTCGAATGGGACAAACTTTGCCACCAACAAAACAGGGACAAAACTCGACTTCATCTCCTTTCACGCCAAAGGCGCACCCTTATACATCAACTCGACCCACGACCCCAACGGTGGATTTATTCAGATGAACGTCTCAACTCAGCTTCAACAGATTGATGAGGCCTTCCAAGTTATAGCATCGTACCCGCTGTATAAGTCTACTCCCATAGTCATGGGCGAATATGACCCGGATGGCTGTGCAGCGTGCACGTCCGCGGCGTATGGATATCGCAATGGGTTGCTATATCCAGCTTACACCGCTGCTTCGTTCATGCGCGCTGCGACCCTCGCAACGGAAAGAGGAGTTAATCTGACTGGAGCATTGACCTGGGCCTTCGAGTACGAACAGACAGCGCTTCTACCCAACCAGGTCGGCTACTTCGACGGATTTCGGGTGTTAAGCACTCAGGGCATCGACAAGCCTGTTCTCAACGTCCACCGGATGATGGGCATGATGAATGGCGAAAAGGTTCTGGCCGATAGCTCGGGGCAAACACCCATGGATGTGGTGCTGAGAGACGGTATTCTGGGCAACGATACGGATGTTGGAGCTGTGGCAAGCTTCAATATCACCTCGGAGACTCTCCACGTTTTTGTGTGGCACTATCACGACAACGACCTTGAATTCCCGGATGCTAACATCAGCCTCACAATCCGCGGACTTCCGAATACGTTTCCAGAAGATAGTGGGGGACTCAGATTGACACACTATCGGATCGATAACAATCACAGCAACTCGTACGCTCGATGGCAAGCCATGGGCTCACCGCAGAATCTTTCCGATCAGCAGTACCAAGACCTTGTACAAAGTGGAAAGCTGGAGACTCTGTCGGAGGAGCAGGCACCCAACATCACCAGTAACAGGTCCTTGACATTGGATTTCAAATTGCCCATCAGGGCCACCTCGCTACTCGTCCTCCAACCTAGTCAAGGCGGCATACAACCAGCTGTGGCGAGCTCGGGGCACTTGCGCTCAGATGGCATCCCATGAGCCACAATGATCGTCATATTTGCGACAGTCATTCTGATAATATGCTGATTCATAAATATATGCAAAGTCTCAACCTCTGACAACCAAATTTGTGTACAAGCTGAAGCTTTGCATCTGTTAGGAACGTACTCCGATGTCACGGGATTCTTGCATATCAAACACCTGCATGAGACTCGTGCGTCGGGTTCCCAACCGCATTCATCGGGAATCTCGTCTTCAAGACCACATCAACTCTGCAATGCTAACTACATAGGGCAGCCGTGGCGGATATGTTTCTATCGTAAACAATGAAATTTCCGCCACTTGGACGTCTTCTGGGAGGCAAGAGCGTTGGCAACGCCTTATGGCCTCTCCTAGCTCTAACCCGTGTTCTACAGCGGGCCTGGGTGCCATTGCAGTCCACAATGGCGTTTCCCAGCGACAGGTGCCGACACTATCAATGGATAATTTCTTTATTTTTCCGGCCAACTGATAGCTTAGTGAGGAAGTTGACGCATCATGAGGACCATCATGATAGTGATGCCACGAAGGAGTTGCCGTGATGGGAAGTTTCGCTCGGAGTCGTGTGCTGATACTGGATGAGGGATGGGAGCATATGAAAACGGGCTTTTTCCGAAGCATGAGGGAATTGAAGTGCACACATCGGTGTCAATCAGGTTAGCCTTATTTGTCTGTCTCAGTATGATCTTTCAGCTTTTGCTACTCCTGCTCGCCCGGGTGACATAGGTCGCTTCCTGGGGCTATGCAGAGACCGACAATAGCTATGTCATCGACACAGGCAAAGGGCTGATCGTGACGGTGAGCACGGGAAATGGCGACATCACATCTCTGCTGTACAACGGCGTCGAGTATAATGGCTACGATGGCAAGAATACACAGGTCGAGTCCGGGCTGGGTGCAAGTGATGTTTCGATTGAGCAATACTCCGACCCCTAGATCATCAAGGTCTACATCTTTCCTCAGCCCCTTGATTCGATGCTGGCAGAGGTTGATACTGACCGAGTCCAATCAGATCACAGTTATATACGGCACCTTGAAGCACTATCTCTTTTTCCGTTATGGCAACAATAATGCCTATCTCTTCACCAACAAGGCGGATGACACTGACGGTTAGGTCTCCGCTACATTGTCCGCTTCCCATCGGACATCTTCCCGCACACGACCGAGGACTCGGACTACGAAGCGTCTAAAAGAGTCGGTATTGAGGCGGAAGATATTGATGAAGATATCAGTGATGAATATACCTTCGCTAAGCATTATTCTGGCTACGAATATGGCCGGTAAGTTCAGGGTAAAACCTCGTGTAGCATCGCTTCTCGTTCTGTACATCTATCTGGTTTGTTGACAAATTTCCTGAGCTCAGGACTATTGACTGTGAGTATATATCTGATTAAGAGGCCACAGTCGCCGATCATTCTGGTGATCAAACTGACTGACTGACACTGCACTCATCCAACAGACGACTATGTGGGAAAGACTAATGGCGATGTTGGGATGTGAATTGTCCGCTCAAACCATGAGAAAGCTTCAGGTGGCCCGTTCTTCCGCTCACTGCTCCGCCGTGGCAGCGGTGCCGGAGAGGACCTCTACGAAATCTATTATTACAACATGGGAAACACGGACGTGGAGCGGTTCGGCTTTCAGGGCCCGACTGTGCTCGCTTTCACAGACGGCGATATCCCTGCTAGTTCTCTCTACGCTCGTAATGCGGACTGGGATTGGTTCGATGATATGGATGTAAGTGTTTCTTCGCCGTTTGATATGTTCATGGCAAGGCTAGTTGTTGATGAAGCCTACTTACATGCATCCGGTCAGTTGAGTTTGCAACCCACGTCGGGATGAAAATCATGAAATGGCATTGATGAGACTGATCACCGTCCGACACCCGACTTTCAAGCTGGGATCCGTCCAACTATATTGTGGGTACATCTTCAGCGAGTATATTCCCTGGCTGTAAGTCTACACGGTTCATTCGAGATATCGCTACTGCATGTCTGGCGCAAGGGTAGCCATAGTTCCTACCGTCTTTACTTCAGATATGTGGGTCGACGTGAACAATAACCACATAGTTTACTTCAAGCTCACATCGGATCAACTTGCCTCCGACCACACGATCCGCATCGGCATCACAGAGGGAGGCCTTATGTATATCAATGGGAGACCGATGATCACCGTTAACTCCTGGACATCAAGCGTGACGGCGAACACGGTCCAGACGTCGACGAGGAGTCTCACCGTTTGCATGTACCGGGTAAATAATGTTATGCTGACGTGGGACGTCCCATCCAGCGCCTTCACGCACAGTATAAGTACTTGGTAGGTCTTGACTATCACTGTGATCAGTGTTGATTCTGGCACGGAATACTTGTCGCCAGAAATTAGTATCGACTGCGTGGATATGTTGGATTAGTGAATTATCATATCCATCCCTATTACAATTTCTCACGATTGGGGTGGAAAGGGGGGGGGGGCCGGAAAGAATGTGCCCCGATTCCTGGCGACGTTCATTCTTCGCACTTTCCTTTAAACAATTGTAAGTTTCTCAGGCGCTCGCCTTCCCAACATGAAACTTCTGCACCTCTCTGCTCTCGGATACTCCTTCTCGGGGTGATTGCAACTAGCAAGAGTGACCCTGGTGTAAACTCGACAAGTTTAAGCAAGTGGCACCCTTATTTGTACTCCAGATCCCCTGCTTCAAGTCCATCGAACAACATTGGACACACTCTCTCTGTCTCTTCATTATCTCACATGAATCCAATAGCCTCAACTCGCCCATATCCTTCTATCCATCCCTCACAGGCATTGTTTGCGTCGGCAGTCTTTGTGCTACACCTTCATCTACACCTTCATCGGAAATCATCGATTGCATCATCATTAATCTAGTATCCAAGCCAGCATGTCTCACCGTGCTCCACTGATCATTTTGTTGCTTGGGGCGCTGTTCATCTTCTTTCTCGGCGCTCGTCATATCTCACACAAGCACGACAAAGGCCTCCTGGTTGCCGCCATCAACGTCACGGATTCCAAGCCGCTTTACCGCCTGGAAACATCTAACGAAACCACCCAACCATGCGGAGAGACGTGCCACAAGTGGAGGCTGAAGCATGCACAATCTGCCGACGTTGTGCCAGAAGCTTCTGAGGTCAGCTTTCACAAGAATGAGCATCCCAGAGGGGGCATCGACCAGACTACGCCTAATCCTTTGCCTCTGGACGACTCGTGGTGTATATTTTTCAACGGAAACGTGGACTATTGTGTGGTCGAGTGTGGCAGGTGGCATTCTGACTACAACGAGCAAGAAGTGCAATGGCGGGAAGGATGTCACACATGGAAGCATGCCGTGGCGGCCTTGGTGAACCCCCAACAATGTGTTGTCAGCATCTTTCAAGACGACCATTGCGAGACACTGCTGGATGATCCCTTCGCTTTATTCGGTCCATCCACCCCCTTAAGAGGAAAGAGTTGCGTGTGGATTGCGCCGTATGCAGAGACAACCCATGGGTCGTTCAGCATTCTTTGCCCAGAGAACTGGACACTCCCACCGCTTTCACCAGAAGACCCGCCCGTCGAAGCTACCTTCAATGTGAGCCTGCAGGAGAGTTTCGCCCGTCCAGCTAAATCGGACGCCAACAGCAATACCGAAAACAACAATGATCTCACTCGGTGGGCGGTAGTTCTCAGCCGCAACTGGCCGTGCGCTGCGCTTGTGTATCCCGACGTTCTGCGGGTCGAAGAAACGGATGCAAGGAGCGAGGGGTGCCACCAGTTCGAGAACGTCTCCTCAGTCGCCGTTTTACCGACAAGCTGCACTGTCAGGTTTTTCCAAGACTCCGAATGCAAGACGCCAGCGGAATACCCATATGCCACGTATGGGAACAGTGACAGCCTGACGACTTGCTTCACCCTGGACAAAGACCCATCCAAGGTCAAAGGGTCCTTCCATGTTGTCTGCCCCGAGGACAATGTATCGATGGATGACCTGGTCGTTCAAGCCGAGACGTCGTCAAGGGCTAATCCTACCGTTGGAGCTGCATTCAACGTCGAAATCAGATACACGACAGGTCCTTCGAGTTCCGAACCTTCTACCAGTTCCCCGAATCCAAAATGGAGTGTCTCCGACCCTGTTGTCAAGATGGTTCCATCCAGCAGCGGTGTCTCTGTAGACGTTATACCGGACATCGACAACACCATCACGAACAGCCGAGCGAGCCCAAAAGCTTCTACGAATACGAGTGACTGGATTATCCTCTTCCACGAGCAAGCATGCTGCAATTTCATTTATTACAATGGTACGTAGCGCGACGAGCACACTGCTCCGTGGAAGGAAGGATGCCACCAATTTCGTAACTGGGCGTCAGTTACAGTCTTTTCCCGCCACTGCACTGTTCGGATATTCAGCGATGACAGCTGCAAGATGCTACTGGATGGTGAGAATTCCGTCTTTGCACCAAATCTAACAGGAGACCCTAAAAACACACCTTGGGAGGGCCCTTGCTTGCCCCTTACACATAATGAAACCGAGAAGCACTGGCCTTGTAACTTAGGCGACCCAAAGGGGAATTGGGACTTCTCAGGCTCGTGGGACGTCGTCTGTCCTGAGGAGGACATGGTGTCCATTCGTGATCCTGCCATTCAAGAGAAATCCCACGCGCAACACTCACTCATCCAGGCGATTCCAGTGGAGGACACGTCTCTCGCCCGGCAGGAGGCATCGTCAAGGAGCGATACCGGCATCAACATCGAGGACGTACCGTCAAGCCTACAAATCTCCACAGACAAGGAAAAATATGACTGGAAAGTGCTGTTCTTCACAGTCAACTGTTGCCGGAATTTCGCTGTCGTAACGCGGTCCTTCGAGCGTCACAACGAGACAGTTTCACCCTGGAAGAATGGATGTCGCAAATTCGAGAGAAAGACATCGGTTATCGCTGACCCAGGCTCCGCCAATTGCACTATTCGCTTCTTCCAGGACGGCGAGTGCCAGGAGCTTCTGGACGGTGACAAGTCCGTCGTAACGTCAGAGTATCCCCCGAATTGGTATAAAAAATTCGCCTGCCTCCCTCTGTCGTTAGACCCTGTCGACAGGAAGAATTACACTTGTGAGCCTTCCAGCATTCCCGAATACTGGCAATTTTCGGGCTCGTGGACAGTGACTTGCCCGGAGTAGACATGGTCAATGTACGATGTTTGTGTTTGAGGGCAGTGCCTGTGGTGGGATCTCCGGGGTTGTGACGATCTTGCAGGGGCGGGGGTGGGCTTGAAGACTGCCAGGGGTTTTGCTTGACGGGGAGAACGGTTGCAAAGGCGGCATGCTATTCGATTACCTGAGCTAGCATCATAATAATGGGGTATTAGTCATGTGTATCTTCCAACCGAGCCTAAGTAACTTTCATCACTATTGCAATCGGATCACCTGGTTGTCTGAATCATCGATTCCGTCTCCTGGATTGGATCCTGTCGTGAGGTGACCTCTGAGCCAGCGTTCTTCCGTTTTGCATCAAGCCCAGGTGACCACCCGCCCAGTGAGCCTCATCAGCAACTAGCTAGGTACCTACTCTCCACTTTCATACCTGCTCTTGCACCTCTTCGTTCTGCCAGTCTGGCGCAAGGGTGCCGATGACAGTCTCAAGCACCTTCTTAACCTGCTCTCGATACCGCATGGCCACCTCTTGGTTGCGAGTCTGTGGCACCACCTCCGCGACGACCTCGTTGCCTTCTTCATCCTCGCCGACCCCGGGAGCCGTCGACAAGAGCTTGTCATACTCCATCCCAAGCTTGGCCAGCAACAGCTGCTTGACCTGATCCACCACCTGGCAGACTGCTTCCGGAAGTGTGACAGATGCTGATAGGATCCGGCGAAGACACTGGTGCACTTGGTCGTGCTCCCCCGATATTTCCTCATCTCCAAGAATCTTGGCCATGAACGAGGACTTGTTCTCCGCGCCCACCACCATCAAGCACAGATCCCACACCAGCGAGTCCTCGACATGTGCGAACTCGGGCTTGACGCTGAGGCCGGCGTCCCTCGCCACCGTCTGGCGAGCCCACCCGACGTAGGAGCTGGGATGGTTCATTGGTCTCAATGAGACGAGGAAATCTTGTGGTGGCCCCGTGAAGCCGGCCCCTGCATCCGGGAGCTGTTGGTCTCCCGCACCGGCCCTCTTGCGCACGTGTAGGTAGTCATTGTGCAGCTCGTCCGTCTCCGGGAGGATGAAGCCGTAGGACAGGAGCAGCTCGCCGTTCGTCTTCTTGCCGTAGCTGTTGAAGATCTGGTCGCCGGCGTTGTAGGTGTCAAACGTCTGGAAGCGGCACACCTTGGCGTCGATGCTCTCGTGGTCCACCAGCCACCGCACTTGGGCCGTCATCGAGTGATTGATGATGTCGAAAACTGGGAGCAGAACCGAGAAGTCGTCAACAGCTACCCCGTTTGGTAGTGCGACATCCTGGAGGGCCTTGGGCACTACGAGCGATGGGCGGAAGCTTCGGCTGGCGAAAATGCTGTAGGCCCAATCGTGGAGGGGTCGTGTGTAGTCCTGCCAGTTCTCAAAGCTGGCCTCCTTCAGCACTTTCCGAGCCTCCTTGTACTCTCTCTTCAGCTGGTCCCGGATCGCACCCGCTGCTACCCCAGTGTTGGTGCCCTCCAAGAACTCGGCGTCGTCCTGTGGCCAGAAGGGTGGTGAGCTCCACGAGGAGATGACGTCGGGCTGTGGGAGGGTGGCGATGTAGGGGTACCAAAAAGAGGAGCTCCCCAAAAGATATTGTTGCATGAGGTAGAAGCGGCCGATGATATGGGGTGCGGAACTCATGAACACAGGAGGAAATTGGGGAGAATATTCAGTCTGGTCTGAAGGGATCGTGGACAGGAGCGGTCGACCAGTGTGGGCGTTCAGGTAGGAGAGGCTGATTTCCAGCGGGCAGGCGAGAATCGCATCCTGTGGCTTGGGGGCTGTCTCGTCGGGACCCAAGTCGCGCTTGACGCGCATAGAGAAGCCCGTGACCTCATCTTTGTAAATCTCGAGGGCTGGATGAAGCGAGGCTCCGTAGGAGTTTGCCCAGGACACGAGCGCAGCGAAGCGCTTCTCATCTGCCTCCCTCATCGTGAGAAAGAGGGGGCGGGGGCGGTCAGAAGGCAGGGAGACAGGAACCCATGAAACGTAGTAAGGAGTGAAGAATACCAGACAAAGAAAATCACGAGTGCACAATGGCTGGGAGGGTGGGTTGGGCGCCGGGGAGGCTTGTAGAATGCAAGACTGGCATCGAAATTTCGAGGGAGGCCAAGGAGGGCGGGTTAGGGTTTGTGATAGAACAACCCCTCTGGCTTCAAGCTCGACACCGTTCTCGATGAGGTCCCAGGAAGGTCTCGGTCTGATTCGAGTCTGATTCGAGTCTGATTCTCGACATCGGAGCCCGCCTCCTCCTACTTCTTTCGGGCGGGAGCTTGGACTTGGAGGTTCTCAAACATGTTGTTCAGGTGGTTCAGGCTCCTTTCGACTCCGCCTCTAGACCTTCCTGTCACCCTTCCGGATCCATCCAGTGCACCGCGACGCCCTCGTCGATGCCCCCGCCTTGGCTGGGTTCTTCTGTGCCTTCTTCGCCGATCTTGATGAAGACGATGGTCTTGTTGCGCCACCAGCCCCGTCAGCAGGCGTGAGGGTGATCCTGTTGGCCGGTCTGCTTCAATCATTTCGCGCACTGTGCCTGGCCCAGCTTTCCAACGGCGCCGTATATCACCGCCCTCTGAACCCATTTCTCGAGTCCATTGCGAGCGTGATGATGCTCCACTGGGTGGATCCTACCCTGACCTTGGCTGCAGTATTGAGAGACGACTCGACCTACCCCTCGCGATTCGTCGTAAAAGCTCAACTTCCAGCGCGTTTCTGAGACGCGTCCTGGAGCTTGTCGTCGAAAGGGTTAGGGTCGAGCAAGGAGCTGCCTCGGCCCCTCCACCAGCTATAACCCGGTTTGTGGAAAATTCTTGGCCGTGCTCTTGCATCTCTGGGGCTGCGAGTACCGACAACTTTGGCTCTACCGTTGACAACGCAAGTCATGGAGTGCCCGCTTATGAGCATGGTGATGGTGGTGGTGCACGTCACTCCTTAATATCGTGCAGACGGCGGTGTTATTTGGTTCGGTGTTTCAGCAGCGTATAAATGTTTCTGGGTTTTCAGCACTGCACCACTTTCTCATCTCTGTCCAGATCACTCGGGCATTTGCAGCACGATGCTCTCATCACTCTTACCATCCGTGGCCCTGTCGAGCTTGCTCCTATCGCCAGTCCAGGCATACTGGCTTCCTGAGTCGCTGGCATATTCTGTAACGGCCTGCACCGTCCCTAAGAACACAACCGGCGACGATGACAGTCCGAGCCTCACAGCGGCGGTTGCGGCATGCGGTGACTCCTCCCAGATTGTTTTGAGTGGTAATGAGACCTACAATCTCCTGACACCGGTCTCTTTCACTGGCCTCACAAATGTCGAGTTTATCATAAACGGGAATATTTCTCTGCCATCAAACGTCTCGTACGTTGAGTCCGTCGTTGGCAACAGCAAGCTTTATCCGGGCCATTGGATCACCGTAAAAAGCAGCACAGGCGTCACATTCACGGGCAGCGAGGACACCTCGTCAGGCTGGTTTGTCGGCCACGGCGAGGAATGGTGGCCCATGGCGAATAACAGCGACAACAATCACCGACCTCACTTCTTCAGCTTGTCAGTGACAAGCCTTCGCCTGCGAAATGTGAAGGTTTACAATCCCGTGGCGTGGGTGTTTTCCCTGAGCGGCACGGATATCTACATGACAAATACTACACTGGACGCCCGCTCAGACGATTCCATCGGCGCATTCCCTTTCAACACGGATGGCATCGATCTCTCGGCATCGGATGTGGTCATCGACGGCTGGACATCATGGAACGGTGACGACGTGCTCAACGTAGCGCCTCCCGCGACCAACGTCACCGTGCGGAACGTCATTGCGTATGGGACTCACGGTATCTCGGTGTCTTGCTCGTCGGGGACCGGTGGTGACTATCTCTTCGAAAACGCCAAGATTTACGACTCGCTTATTGGGGCGCGCTTCAAGGGGTCTCTAGGCACCACCTGTGACATCGACAATGTCGTCTGGAGGAATTTCTCGATATTCAACACGAGCTACCCGGTTCATTTCATTGAGAATTATGTGGACCAGGAAAAGGGAATCGGAGCTGGCACAAATACAAGCCTCGCAGCATATGCTACGAACTTCACGTGGGAGAACATTGTGGCCATGACGAGCGAGGAGTTGGGGGATGGGAGCTGCATCACAGATCCATGCTGGACTTACACGGACGGTGAGTGATGCCCATGGCGGACACTTGGAGATGTGGACAAGCTGACGCACCACATCACAGGCGAGTCGAACCAAAAGGCTCTGTATATCATGTGTGATGACTCCGAGCACTGCCAGGATTTTCATTTCAGCAACATTGTCCTCTTCGGAGCTGTAAGTCCTCATCAGTCATCCTACAAAAATCCCTTGAATCTTCCGGGAAAACAGGTACATGTTGCTGATAAGTCACTTCTCGACAGGATGGAAAAGCTGGCGAGATGGAATGTGCTGGGCTGGACGGAGTCGAAGGCATGGGCATTCCGTGCACCAACGGAACCCTTCCTACTCAAAGCTGAAACAAGAGCAATAAAAGCCCGGTCCATGATACATAGGTCGAGCTGTACATAAGGAGACATCGCGCCACCCGTAGCAGATTCAGAGCCCCGGAACTAGCTTGAGGTCTCAGGTTTGCGCCCATAAATCACGAAAACTGGAATCTGTCAGATCAAAGAGCGTCCAGAACGAGCCCAAATTTTGTGAAGTTTCCACGCCCACTCACCGGTGCCATAAACACGCAAGTTCCTATTTGTGATGTTCTCACGAACGTCTTCAAGGAATTTGGGAGTGTCCTCCGGTGGAAGTCCACCGGCGTGAAGCAACTTCGTCACAGCCTCTACGACCTGAAGGATATCGAGACTACTCCATTTTCCCAAGAGCTGATCCCTATGGTCAAGAGGCCATCCGTTCCTACCCGCCTTTTACGTTAGTATCGCTCTTTGAACATCGAGCTCGATCTAGACCCAGGGCAAAAAGAAACATCATGACGCACACAGGGTTGAGGATTTTCTTTTCCACGACGTCGACAAACCCGGCCTCGATCATCCTGTCCATGCCGCCTCATCAGCGAGTGTACAATCATGAGTAGATACTCTCTCCGCTAACTCACCATTGCTTGTACTTGTGTGGGGCGTGGAAATCGCGTCCGATTGCTTTACCTCCAGCAATCAGATACCGATGCCACTGTCTGAATGCTGACTGCTGGTAAAACTCTTCCGCTGCGGCATCCTCACCCATGGCCTCCCCTCCCCATTCATGGAATTCCGCCCAACCGCCGGGGGCGAGATTCTCATAGATCTTGAAGATCATGGCCTTCGGGTCGTTGACTGATAGGTGAAAAGTGTGGCGTTAGTCAGTGTTATACGAGGACGACCTCCGATAAAGGCCTCTTGGGTCGTCTCGCCCAGGAGGGAGTGCCCGCAAGTTTACGCACAGCAGGAGAACATAAGTCGCCAATGAATATAGTCGAAAGGCTTATCAAAGACCCACATCTCTTCGGCGTCTTCACGTTCGAATGTGCAGTTCGGGGGTACGTTATGAGTTGGCTGGATGAGGCTTATGTCGGTGCCAATGAGCTACCGGTGGTCCATTCGTCAGCAAGAAAAAGCCTGCCAGTCCTAGCGGATCTGGCCAAAGGAGCGTCTAGTCGAACGGCATCCTTTGGTAAGTGTAGCCTCCTTCTCGGACTACTTACGGTGGCGCGAGGGTATTTCCTGGCAAAGGCGATGGCCCAGATTCCAGTGCCTGTACCAATGTCCAGAGCATGTGCGTTCTCTTTAATCGGCGCAAGACCAAGCTCTCCGTCAAGGATGAGCATCCATAAGTGGTGTTGAAGGTCTGAGACTCGAGATTAGCTGAGCTCGCCACTCCCGCTACCTGAGTCCATTCCGTACCGAGACGATTTTGCTCATCCTGTCTCTTGTCAGTAATGCGCATCCAATTGGAGAGTTCAAAGCTTACACCATCATTGGGCAAATGGTATTCTACAACGGTGGTGTACCATTAGAAGCTGACAACCTTAAACATGGAGACATTTGGAATAGATCGGGCAACCCACTCCCCTCACGATAGGCGTTGAATAACCTGCCATTCTCCTCGACAGATAGGGGGTCTGGGATTGTAAAGCCCCTATTAAAAAGTCAATGTCAGGGTTGAGCTGCCCATGGATCGTAGTTCCTGCATACAAAAGTATACTTACGTGCCTGACTTTGGGCTCCCACTGCCGCTCAAGTTTCCGGATCGGCCGGACGAAGGCGATGCCATAGTATGGCTTGAGATATCAGAGTATTGGCTCAGTAGGGTAGCACCTGATAACTTTGGTACGATACGTGTTTACCAAAAGAAGGATTGCAAAACTTTGAAATAGAATAGACATCCAATGAAGGACGACGAACAAGCGGGCAGAGACGAAGACGTACCGTCGTTTATGTACCAAAAGGTGGGTATTAGGTTCCAATTGTACACCAAGATTGGTGATCGATAGGGTGGATTTGTGGCGGCAATGAGCAGTTGTTGATTGGCAATAACGTCTACTACTTATGCGGGTGGTTGGAGTCACCTGCAGGTTCAACGCCAAGGGTGACCAGACATGATCCTGACAGAATCTTTCCACGGACAAGATACCGAGATAGGGAAGGACACTGCAGGCATCGGTACGGAAGTGGAGACATGTCGTTCGACGCAGTCAACCAGACAAGTTGTGATTGTATATTTATTTAGGTACAGTACAACCTGAAGAGTACGCAAAGGCGCAGCAATCCAGTTTTCAACTCCTAGCTCTCAACAAGAATGAAGATGGTGGTAAGGAAACCCGTCGATACTATTGGAACATCCATTCTCTCATTGTTACATGTTGACCAACACAGCCATACCGCCCATCAAGGCACCAATTCCAACGAAGGCAGTCTGCACCGGAGCGCCACCGGCTATACTGCTGCTGGACTTCAGACCTGCAGTAGTAGTGGCATTGGTGGCGACGGAGGCAGCAATCGTGGCAGTCGCACTGCCGACGGAAGCCTCCAGAGAGCTCAATCTAGAAAGGAGGGAGGATGCCACGGTGCCAGTCGAGATAGAGGACAGCTCGGCTGCCAGGGACGACGACAACGGCCCGGCTTCTGCGGTGATGCTGGCGATGACACTGGTGACGTCTCCAGCAAGCGCTCCGCCGGCGGAAGTGATTGCATTTGCAGCATCGGAGGCATCGCCCACGATGTCTGATGCAGCACCAGCAATACCTGAGCCGATGTCGCCGATGATGTCGCGAGGTTTGGCCACTGGTGCCAGGGTGATTCCAGGTTCCCTGGGAGCGACAGGGTTGGCCTATAATTGAGGTCAGAACAGGGTTCGAGGGTCTCTCGAGGGTGAGAAGCGACATACTGAGATAGCGCTAGCAAAGGCAAGAAGGAGAGTTATGAACTGCATTGTGGAAGTCTCCAAGTCTTAGTCACGTCTTGTGGGAAATATATTCAAGTCAGTTTGAGTAATGAGCAAGAATTGATGGGTATGCGAATTTATGGCGAGGCAGTTGGATGATATTCCGGAGAGATGTTGATACGGGTTCAGGGAACTAGAGCATTATATAGGTATTTCTCAGAAGCGTAATGTGGTTGGTCCCAAAAACCGACTACTGCTTTCGTAAGGCTCGCGTTTGAAGCCTCGTCACCAACAAATGCAGAATTCCGAAGGATGGTCTGGTCTGCTCAGCCGCAAGCCATTTTTGTCCGGCCATAACCAATGCGCAGCAAAGTTTAAAATTAGGCACAGCTTCACCATAGAGGCACAGCATTGTTGACTGGAACCCCGTGTGGCTTTTCCTGGGTGGCTTAGCAGAATTGCCCCGGGCTGACAGGCGGAGTCGAGGGACACCAGCCATTTTGGGGGAGGGGGGGGGGCCTCTGACAAATGCAAGCCTTTCACTCAGCTTTGCACTTGTGACCTTGCACCAACTGTCAAAAGCGGGCCTGAATCCTTTAAACCTCGACAGACATGCATCTTTTTGGCTACACCATCGGAGCTTTGCCGGATTTGGCGTTCCGTTCCGAAGACATTAATATGTATGTCAGCATCCATGTGTATCAAACTCATCCTCCGAAAAAGGATCACAACCCCTAGTTACTTAGGTACGTTGTACAGAAATGGAAGCATCTACATGCTTCAACAGAAAAGCGTTCAGCTGGGTCGACCAACGGCACGAGATCCTTTTGGCTTAACATTGCGTTATTGCAACAGCTGGAAGTTGCATTGACTAGAATAATCTACGGAGGGATCGCGTATCTATTGGATAGGGCTCCGGAGGGGAGTCAGGTAAGACGGACCCCAGCGTTGGGTAAACACCTACCATCGTAGGCAACGTCTTTGGCAGCCCACAATTTCTAGCAGACTTCCAGTACTGGCAGACTAAATTATACCTAAGCCGACATTATGCATTAGATGGCGAGCAAAGAGGATGATACACCAGTAATTTCATTCAGGAAATACAAAGCAGTACGAGATTACGGCTGCAACCAGCGGGAAGAGAAACCAAGACTTGTATGCAGCTGTACCTATGCCTGTGCGATAGAAACTTCCTTCCCAACTTGTGGTCCTCTGAGTTCGATACTAAGAATGTATTGCTTTTCAGTATTTCAAAGCAGCCCAACAGGTTAGTCTATATTTCTCGTCGTTACTTTCATCCACATGTTTTTGCGAAGAAAAAGGCTCAGATTGACTTCGTCCCAGGGATGCGTCGGGTCGATCAATTGGAAATCGAAGTTCCGGAGCAACTGAAAGACTTTCAGTTATATGCAGGAAATTTCCGGGAAAATTTTGGAAGATCCTCTTACCTGGACAAATATTTTGTTCAGTTCCAGAAAAGCCACGGACTTCCCAGCACACATCCAACGGCCGTGTCCGAACACCATCTCCACGACCTGGGTCATCTCTCGAATCTTCTCCGGTGAACTTTCCAGCCATCTATCTGGTCTGAATATTTCAGCATCATTACCAAATACATCTGCCAGTCGTTGTATCGCCAGTGTGTTGTGTGCGTTGCGAGTCCCCCCCGGTATGAACACTCCATTAATTTCGTCGCCTTCTGGGGGGACCTCCTTCATCACCAGTCCGCTGAAGGATATCTGCATACGCATTCCCTCATAGACAACGGCCTGCTGTGGATTTAGTATCGACTGCACAAGGGGGCAAGCAACGCAACGTACCTGAAGATATTCAAGCTCCTTCGCCTCCCCGGCTGTGATGGGATTGGAAATTTGGCCATCGGAAACAGCTTCGTCGATGGCTTTTTGAAGTCGATCATAAGCGACCCGATTGGTAGTGAGATACAACAAGATCCCTCGAATAGCAGTTGCAGTTGTGTCGGATCCTGCTATGATTTGAAATGGTATTTCAAGTTCGCATTCTTTCCTCGTCACACCATGGCGGATGAACGATCCCAACATGTCATTATGCTCCTTTGTATGTGTAGGTTCGAATCTTTCCTCGACTAGACTATTTGCCGCGCTACAAGTTCTGTCAGGCAGTCAAATCTCAGGTATCGGCAATGGATTTCGTGGCGGACATGCGAGGGGGATCTTACGCGAGCAGCTTGCCCATACCGTTATTGTCGGTCGGCTTAGGGCCGATGATTTTAAGCATAGGTTTGGAGTATAGTAGTCTACCAAGCCAAGGTATCTCGCCAGAAATGACCAGAAGAGGGATAACTGTTGAGAAAACGAGACGGTCAATCATCAGACAGCCTAAGATTGCATGTGGTCCCTTTGGAGGCCCACTAACCTGTGTCGGTGGCTTTGATGTACCCATAAACATCTTCCTCGGTTCTAAGATATCCAAAAGCTCTGCCATAGGCCACCCGAGTGATAGCATCCAATGTGAAAAGCTGCGACGCTCGGGCAAGGTCGAAGGGCTTCAGCACATTACCAACAGATATATACTTGCGTCGAATTAATTGGAGCAGTCGGGTCTTTCAACCTGCTCATCAATTCTGTCCTCCAGCTCCGGGTTCTCTTTGACACCGTAGCCAAACGACATTTTAGCCTTCAATTTGTCGTGTTTCTTTACGTCACGTAGGTTGAAAAGAGAGTTGTCATAAGGGTTGATTTTCATCGGTGTATACCACGAGCTGCGACAGTGTGTATTGCGAGCACTACTCATTCTCTTGATTATTTCCGGATCGTCCGTTATGAGATCATTGGGACCAATTCGAACGAGTGGGGAGTGGTATGTTTTATTCATATCTTTGTAAGAGGCCGACTGGCGTCCCGACATCCAAATGCGTAGCATAAACAAGTACGAGAAGGATGCAATACGAGGTCCAAGAAAGTGCTTGAGGCGTCGGTAAGTTATGAATGATGAAACAACAAAATATGCAACAAAGCATATTGCTGTCACCGAGAAGAGGACGGAAGTGGAGGTGTTTTGGACGAGCTCCATCGTGGAAGTATCTGGGTTCTACCTACTCCTCTGTCGAAAATCGTGCAAAGACAATGACCGTCGATTTGACCGGAGGAACTCTCGACCCTGATAGACAACATTACCACACTCACATTAGAAAAGCCGCCTGGCATGTTCCAAACATGACGTAAGAAGGTGTGTGGAAACTGGAGATAATAGGCTACCTACCTGCCTACCTATAAAAAAGGTAGATATCACGATTCCGCCTGAATCCCCGCCCGTAGCGCGTGTGTGTAGTGTCATACGGAAAAGCAGCTCACGCCGAGGTCAAGCATCTACACTAGGTATCACGCTACACCGCAGGCCCCGTCTTGCGTTTGTAATCATGTAGTCCGAGAGGAAGATCTTCCCGATTTGCGGTTACATAATGCAAATACCTAGGCAGAGTCAATTTTACACAGACACATACGGAAATCGATGCGTCAGTCGCCTCGGGCTGATGATTTTGTCAAATGGGCTACCCAGCTAGGAACTCCTAATGGTCAGATGCATTGATGTGTGATAACCTTTGAATAGGTCTACAAAAAAAGCCCACGACGACTAAAATTTCATCTGACCTGTGTAGACACTAGGATGGAACGAAATGAGGCACGTAGACCCGAGATTATCATTGCAAGGCTATAAATGTTTTGACTTGTTTCCGTGATCAACAGGAGTCTCTCCCTTCCTTTAGGTAGCCATTGCCGAAAGAACCACGGCAAAACAGGACTGCCGGCTCGGGCAGCCGAACGGGATACTTCCTCGAATCCTGTTGATGGAAAGAGTTTGAATCGATTGATGAAGTTCATATTAGCCCCAAAACCTACAGAGATTAAGTAGGTCGTTTATATAGACGAACGCTCAAAGTCTCTTACGAAGCCGAAGGTCCGTTGATAGACGCAGGTTATCACGGCACCTCAACAAGGGCACGTTATGCCAGCATTTCATGAGATGAACCGCATCAAGGCATAAATGCGCAGTGAGTGTTTTTAATTTAAGCGAAGTGGAAAGCGGAACCTAGCAGTCTGCTCTGGCGGGGATAGCTAGATGTATGGAGTTCTTGGCAGACGCACCAGGTAAACGCAAAAGTTCGGTCTTTCTATCCTCCGACTGTATCCACCATGAAGCGACGCGCATGCGAGAAAAATCCTATGTCCAATAAGATCTTGCTTGTGAAAATCTTGATGCAATTTCTCGATTTCAACACCATTTGATAACTCCCCCGGCTCTGAGCTCTTTGACCATCCAATATGGGTTCCAGCGATGTTGCACCCGATCATACCCCCAGCTGGGTAGTGCCGTTGTCGACCGTCGCGCTAGGGACCGGCGTCCTCTTCTGGGATGTGACATATATCCTTATGACGCTGCGCAGCCTCACGACCAAATCTTACAGCATGCCGCTGCTTGGCCTCGCCTTGAACGTCTCCTGGGAAATCGTGTACGCCCTCTACGTATGCGAGGCGCCTCTTGAGACTGCCGGCTTCACTATTTGGCTGCTTCTTGATCTTGGTCTGCTCTACACGACCGTCAAGTTCGCACCGTACGAGTGGAATCGAAGTAGTCCTTGGGTTGGCCGGCAGGTTGCCTCGATCTTGGCAGTCATGACGGCTGTGGGGTGTGTTGGACACTTTGCCTTCGTCTCGTGGTGGTTGAGTTCACCCGGGATCGGCCACGGGGATAAATCTGGGAAATGGTACTTTGGCCAGGACAAATATGACACCACAGAAATGGCATATTGGTCAGCTGGCACGGCACAACTTGTTGACAGTGTTGGCTCCTTGGCCATGCTGCTGGTCAGAGGCCACTCTGGGGGCACAAGTTACGCCATTTGGTAAGCTCAGACATCCACTTGATTTATTTTGGCATCCGTCATGTTTGAACTTGCCATCAATCGCCTTTCATCTTCCCCTATCGGACCTGATGAAAAGTCGCCTGTGGGATAACTCGGGACTGTGCCCCCAAAGGACAATTGCCATAAGAATCCGGCTTGCAAGACGTGAATCGAACAAGCTTCCTCGGTGTGACGCTGCTCACTGCCGATTTTGCGTACAGAGGAGTCTCGGCTCCGCGAATAGAAAGCTGAAGCCAGCTGGGTCAAGTGGCTCAATATCCTCAATTACGTACCATTGAAAAATGAACCGGCATACAACATAACTGTTCCGGCTAACTTATCTTTGTAACAGGTTTTGTAGATCACTTGGGACGATCTCTGGCCTAGGTGCAAGCAGTGCTATTTTATGGTATTGGTGGCCAGAGGCACATGGTTACTTCACTAATCCGCTTGGTATCTTTATTCTCGGAACTGCTGTACTCGCTGATCTGGTTTATCCGTTTTGTCTTTGGAAAGTAAGGCAAACAGAAATCATTTTGCCTGACGGACGCATTGTCAGTCGGGAGCAGGGAGCGCAATTCCAGACAAAGGGTAAGAAGGAGACGTGAACGCAGTATTCAAATGTGCTATCAGTGGATGCGGATATCCATCTGAACAAAACCCAGGAGCTGAAGGCTTATTATCCAGAGTCAGGTCTTACACTAGTATCTACATATGTTATACAATCCTTGGAAGGCAGGTGGTCGAAGCTTGAAAGACTCAAATAGAGGACGGGGTGAGGTGCTGGCAGCGGGCTTTTCAGAGGCACGCAAACAAACCTGCTAGAATCCTGGCAGTAAGCAGTGATTACGGTTATGTTTATTGTTGAGTAATCTCAGTCTGCTCTGGCGGCTCAAGCGTTTCTCGTGGAGCAGGTCTTGTAACTCATTAATTGGGTGATGGGTTGACGGGTAAGGAGCTTTCTGCCTGCCTTCAGGTGGTCAGCTATCTCTTGAGAAAATTGCCATACCCAAGACACCTTTTGAATTCATTCTGCAGCGAGCCACGAGATGGACCACTGAGGTGGGGATGAGTTACACGGTGTGAAATAGCGATGGCCAAAATTCAGGAAGATTTAAAGGTGCTCTATATATGAAAGTGTACTCATGAAGAGGGTGGGCTTGATCGGATTAATTCCACCAATTTTAATGGGGAACTAGCAGATTTAGTATGTAACATCATGTCACGGGGCCCAAAATTGGGCTCTAGAGTCTAGTCAGCTCACGTCGTCCCTTGAGGCGGTGTTACGCCATCAGTAAGTCTGTGAGGCACGAGACTGGAGTCACCGTGCTTATATCATTCAGACGGTCTACCTCGGTCAACAATCCCGCGAAATTCGCTAAGGCTTGCGTCAACCTCGCTGGCATGGAGTGCTGAGTCCAAGAGCTGATAGGAGCTAGTCTCGGGCATGGGAGCCCCTCGGTCAAGCCCGGACATAGCAGATGAAATGCAATCTTCTTCAACGGCCTGGAGACGACCGATCCTTGATTTGCAGATGGGTTAGACGTTCCAGGCCAAATGGCTCCTAAATCGCCCGCTGAGAATTGTCAGACAAGACATGGATGTCGGTGTTGCTCATAACAGTTACAGGACTGGCCAAGGTCTACAAAGGTTCCCAATCGGAGGCAGGTCCCCCCGGTATGCACGCCTATGGTGATCGATGCATTTGAAAGGTGAAACTACATCAATCACTCACCGCAGTCCAGTCAGGAGGATTAAGCACCTTAGAATGCGTCAGATTGTGTTCGAGAATGTTCGCTCACCCAAACTTGACTGAGGGACGCTGGCGCTGCAGGAAGTCAGGCATTGCACAATTGCGCGACGAAAAGTTGAGATAAGAGTACTCATCCCGCAGAGCTCATCACCTCCAAACGATGCAAGTCTGGAAGATATTCGTTGTTGTGATCGTGGGTTTTCGCAGTTGCAGGCATCTCATTAAATGATGGTTCACACTTCTTTCCTTTGTCTGTGAGTAAGTTTTCTCAAGGAATTGTGGACGTCTTAGTTATCTTTTACACCGGGACGTGCCCCCTGTTGGGCCTTTCGCCTTTTTCGATTCGAAGTCTAGCCGCGATGGTCACCTAGCTGGGAATGGTCGGCAAATCCGGTCTTCTCATGGCACAAATACGTGGGGGTCTTGATCGACGTACGGAATATGGAAAGGAAAGAGATACGCTCTAGAATGCTGCGAAGCCTGTAAATATCCTGAATGGTCCCTTGGTCAAGCTCCTTGGTCGAGCTAGTCATTGCTGCATGTTCGCATCCTGCTATCCCGGGTATAAATGGCATTTTCGGCTCCGTAGTCGACCCGAATTATCCATTGTATGTATTTCAGTGGCAGGATATAGTATGTCACCCGGTAAATTCGAAGCCACCGAAAAAGCACAACTCTTCGTCGGAATGAGACCAGCTCTCTGTGAGTTGATGACAATGGATGTCGGCGAAAGCCGGGGCAGCCGCTCGTAATCGTCTCTTCACTATGTGGTGAGTTCAAACAATGACCCTAGGATTCTTGAGCTAGGGTTTCCTGAGTAGATTAAGTCTAGGATATTGATAAAATGCATATCTCTGGAGAACGTCCTGGCAGAGGCAAAGGAGTCACCTGGGAAAAGAAACCAAATAAGAATCCCACACCGTGAGCCTTACCTCGAGTCTAGGACGGCACATTGAATGGAGACTGCAAATACCGCAGATTTGAAAATTCATGTCAGCTCTACTCAACCAAACTACGTGCCTACGTCCGCAACGCATCAAAATTCTGGCTCGCCGAAGTGAACACTGCACGTTAAACACCACGGTGGCCATGATGTTACGGCGACCCGGTGGGGCAACCGGAGCGTCCTGCCAGGTAACGCCACAGTAGCTGCGACACATATAATGATGTGTTCATGATCATGATATGAAAGACCAGTCGGTGCTTTGCATCGACCATTTAGCTAGCAGTCACGACTCCCCACTTACGAGGGCGATCTTATTCGCCACTCGTCACTCGCCATGAACCCCCTCCCCTCTTACTTTTCTAACAATATCTTCCTGATGATCGGCCTGCAACGAGCGCCGGACCTGCACAAACGATCTTGAATAGATCCGCTCATGTTCGCCTCGGGACGCGGGTTGCCATCGAAGTTCTCAGCGTTAGGGCTTGAAAAGGTAAGCCGCATCCGCCCAGAGATTACCGCACAAGTCCGTGAAACTCGAAGAACAGATCCTTCAGGGGTCCCCTACGGAGACATAATTGGTTATTGAATTATCGAATACCCGAGGTATTAATTCAGCCGGGGTGTGGTAGGTACTTATGGAGCACAATCAACGCAGCTCAACATCTCATTGGCAGCGTTGCGACGGCCTAATAAGAGACTCATAAGGGGTGCGTGCTTCGAGATTCGCGGACTTTACGGTAATGTAATATAAGGCGGCTGTCTCTAAATAACCGATTGGGCGATCTACATTGCCGTTTTAGGCAACATATACCGCCGCCTAAGTTAGCGTTATAACCTATATATATTCTATAGAGCAGAGCTTACCTAAAGCTAATTATATACCTATTATAGCCGTTATTATATCTACTATCTTATTAAGAAATAAGGAAAGAAAAGAGAAGAGAAATAGATTATAATTTTTTTTTAAGTATAGGTAATAGCTAACTACCCTTTTAAAATAGATATATACTCCCTTGCTTATATAAATAAATAAATAAATAAATTAATAGAAGAGAGAAATAATAAAGTAAAAGTATATTAACTTATAGTTATAATATTATAGTAGCCTTATTTCTAAAAATAGTAATAAAGCCGTTAACGCTAGTAGTAGTAATGCTAACAGAGCCTCCTTAAGGATAGAACGGCTATTATATAATTTACGCGGTAGGTCTTAGTAAATTAGTTCGTCCCCGTTCGCTTATTCGGAAAGCGGAGTCAAGTTAACCATCTATGATTTAGAAATAATCCATGAGGCAATAATAGCTAATCCTGGCATAGCTCTGATCACGGGAGGGGTAAGTACCGCTGTTCCCTGAGCCCAGAGACTTTGCATCATCTGAACCCTCACTGCGACGATGTCTGGAACTTAAATTCAACCAGAGTCCGTGTGCGAGTTCCGAACGGAAGTTCCGAACGGAAAGACAAATGAGGAGGGCCTCATCTGAAGATGCCCAGTGCCTTAGAAGGCAACCTGCCCATGCGGCAGCGCCGTCGGAAGGGGTCTGCTTTAATATTCCTGGCGACAACACGATCATATCTCAACCCGGAGATACGCGAGCTGAGGCAAGTGTAGGGGACTTGGCGACTTAGCTCCAGGATGCTAAGGCTAGCGACGCCAGTCGGCAGATTCTCGTGGGTTACATGTACCCTTCAAATGTTGAAGTCTCATCTACCGCAGTGCTTGGAGTGTGTCGGGAGCACAGGGTTACACCGCAGCAAGCACGTGCATCATGCATCTCGAACCCCCACTGACATCCACTATCGCACTAGCCGCTGATGGTACTAGCGATGCCGCTGCACGCTGGTGAGGGGATTGACCGGAAAACACAGTTGAATGCTAGGGGAGGCAAACTCGGGAGTTGATTGGTTCGTGCCATCTGGTACGAAGGCCCATGATGAGCAAGCTGCGACGTACACACTTTGTGAGAACGGATGATATTGTGGTAATGAACGAGATTGAGTAGACCGACGACTGGCTGCTGGACAGCGGCTTCGCGTTGCTTCTTCCGAGTGAGGTTCGAACGTATGGATGGTGGGAGTGAAACAATGTACCCGC